>WYDI02002940.1:0-13043 GCA_009867235.2 Psittacus erithacus | reverse complement strand
CCGGCCCGGCTCCTCACACCGCCCGCCCCGGGCCCGCCGGCTGCCGCGGCCGGGATGGGCCAGGCCCCGCCCGCCGCTCCGCCCGCCCGGCCCCGGGCCCGGCCCCGGAGGGAGGTGTCTCCGCCGGCAGCGCAGCGGGGAGGGTCCGCAGCGCCTGGGGCAGCGGTGCCTGCGCCCTGCTGACGGGCCCTGACTCTGCCGGGACCGCCACCGCCCCGGGGCGCAGCCGTCAGCAGCCCGCAGCCCCGAGGCTGTACCCGGACATCGCCGTAGTCCAGGGATTCATCATCCCATAGCACCGGGATGCACCCGGTCATCACCCCACAGCCCTGCGGCCGGCCGGCTGCCGGTGCAGCCATCCCCATGTGCCCTGTCCCGGTGCCCCGTCCCGGCTGCACCGCGGGTGCTTGGCCCCCCTGGCTCCCGCGGTCCGTGCTCCCTCGTAGCCCCACGGACGCGGTGCTGCAGAGCCCGTTTGTTTATTGCATCGGATGGAGCCCGGCAGGAGCTGTGGGTGCCGTGTCCCGGGAGCACACCTGGGAGCACGTGGGAGGGGTCACAGCTGCGTCCAGGTGCAGCGCCCGCTTCCCAGGCAGGGATGGATGCTGCCGGCGGGATGGATCCGGGCACACGGCGCTGTCCGGGGTGGCGCCGCTGGGGCCCGGCGCTGCCCATCACCGGTGCCTCTTGCGAATGGCGATGAGGTCCTGGTGGATGGTGCCGAAGCTGGGCCGCTTGCGAGGGTCGTACTCCCAGCAGCGCTGCATCAGGCGGTACACCTCCTCAGGGCACTGGGGGGGAGGGTCCAGCCGCATGCCTGCGGGGGACAGCGATGAGGAAGTAGCAGCCACCAGCGCCATAGGTGCAGCTCCACAGCAGATCCACTGAACCACTGTGCTGGACACACGGCCCTTCATTGCCCTTGGGAGCTAGACCGTGGCATGTCACTTACCCTGCTCTACGGCCTCACGTGTCTGCTGGTTGCTGAGGTTGGTGTAGGGGACAGCACCAAGGCTGAAGGCTTCCCACAGCAGAATCCCGAAGCTCCAGACATCACTCTCTGAGCTGTATCTTCCTGGGGACATGAGGCAGAATAGATGCTGGTGGCTGGGGACACCTGTGGCTGTGCCTGTGCTACAAGGACTGGGGTGCCCAGGTCTTCCTCCCCAGGACTGGGCGCATGGGAGCAGGACAGCATGCCCAGGACTCCCAGCTCCCAGCTATGCCACGAGGATGCCAGACCATGGCCGGCTCCATCCCATACCATAATTGAGTGCTTCAGGGGCAGTCCACTTGACCGGGATCTGCTTCATCCCCCCTGTGGAGGCGTAGATGCCATCCTCCTCCTCCCGTGACATCCCAAAGTCACTGATCTTCAGGGTGTTCTTCTCTGTCACCAGGCAGTTGCGAGCAGCCAGGTCCCTGGGACATCCCAGAGCCATCGGCCGTGTACCCACCATGCACCCAGGAGCCCCCAGGCACAGGCTGGGGGCAGTGATGGCTCCTGGTGTGCACCCGAGCCCACCTGTGGATGCAGTGCTTGCTCTCCAGGTACTCCATGCCGGCAGCAGCATTCTCCGTCATCTTGATCAGCTCCTTCACACGCAGGTGGGGTCCCTCGCTGCGTAGGAAGCTCAGGAAGTCCCCCCCTGTGCCGGGATGCAGAGCTGATGTGGGCTGCCCTGGCACACGTGGGCACTGGCTGCCCCAGCAGCGCGGTGGCTGCAGGGCAGGGCAGCTCACCCTGCACCAGCTCCATGACAATGTAAATGGGCTGCTTCTGGGTGCAGACACCGATGAGCCGGACGATGTTTGGGTGGTTGTACTGCTTGAGGATCCTGCGGGATCAGGGAAACACACCATGGGAGGCCCACTGCCCCAGGCATAACCCTCGGCACAAAGATGCTGCTGTCCCAGCATGGTTTGAACAGCCCCAGGTCTCAAGGATGGACAAACAGATGGGTTGGGACAAGTGTGGTGGTGGCACAGACCTTGCTTCCTGCAGGAACTTGGCCTTGAGTTCGGACGGGAGGGTTTCCCGGCAGGATTTCACGGCGACCGGGGTGTTGTCAGCGCGCAGGCGGCCGCTGAACACCTCCCCAAAGTTACCCTGCGAGAGACATGGGTGCAGAGGCCCAGCTTGCCAGGGGTCAGAGGCAACCCCTGTCCTCCCGCAGACCCCCTGGGGACAGCCCTGTGCTCCTGCAGACCCCGCTCGGGCAGGACTGGAGCACCCTGACTCACCCGGCCGATGCACTCCCCCAGCAGTACATCCTCATGGTTGAGCACCCATTTGTCCTGCAGCGAGCAGACCCTGAAGGTGGTGAGCTGTCCCCAAGCCTGCTCCAGCCTCACATCCCCTGCCCACTGCCCACTGTCACCTTGGGGATGGCCCTGGCCAGGACGATCCTGCTCTTGCGGGTGACAGGCTGCTGGCTCTGCAGGAGGTGGTCGATGAGCAGCGGGATGGTGGGGAAGCCGTCCCCCTCCAGGCGGTACATGTTCTGTGGGGAGGGGACGCTGACCAGTTGTGCCTACACACATGGGTCTGCTCACAAGGACTGGGATGCAGAGGCTGCAGTGCACGCAGACACGTGGCACAGGACATGCATGCACGCCAGGCAGGGCACGCACAAGTGGGAGTTCACATGCACAATGCAGGGCTCATGCCCCACAAGGACAGGCACAACTCATCCTCTGCGCACGTGCCCCATGCACTCACACTAGGGCCCCCCCGTCTGCCTGCCCAGGGCTACCCCGGCCGCGCCACCCCACCTGCAGTCACTCACATCGGCAGCCTGGATGATGAAGTGCCGGACCTGCCCGTCCCACAGCACACTGAGCACGTACTCCTGCTTGCCCTGGCTCTCCCGCACCAGGAAGTCCCCGCTGCGGCTCAGAAGCTCCTGCGCCTCTGAGCGCGGGATTGCCCCGTGGTACCAGACCTGCTGGCACAGCGGCTTCTGCACCTCCGGGATCAGGGGCACGGGGGGCGGCAGCTGGGTGGAGGATGGAGACGGGGTGAGCCCAGCCATGCCCTGGGGCTAGGGCCAGCAGCGGTGCCTGGGGGCTGTGTCCAGGGCAGGGCACAGCAGGCGTGGGAGACATGGAAGGGAGGGGGCTGCGGAGAGAAGAGGAGGTGCCAGGGGCAGGAGGCTCAGAAAGGGAGCTGGGGGGCAGGACGGAGGTGCCCAGGGACTCACCGAGTACTTGGGGCTGAAGATGCCTGAGATGTGGTTCTTGAGGGTCTCCAGTGCGGTGCTCCCACTGCGCTCCTGCTCCTGTGGGACGCGAGCTGTGAGCTCTGCATGGCTACGGGTGACCCAAGCCCAGTGAGCCCCATGCCAGGGCCAGCGGGTCAGGACTCACCACGGAGGAGACCGAGTGCCGATCGTCCTGCAGCAGCAGCGCAGGCAGCGGCTCCCCGGCCCCCAGCTCCGCCAGCTTGGTGGCCAGCAGGTCCCGCTGCGCCTGCAGCTTGGCCTGAGCGCAGAGGCAGCCCTCGAGCTGCTGCTGCACCTCCTGCAGCCCCTGCCGCTTGCCCAGCAAGTGCACCCTGGGGACAGGATGGGGAGGTCAGACCCTGCCGCAGACCCTTGCCCGCCACCCACTGCATCTCACCTCTCTCCGGGGCTCCGGCCCTGCTCCTCGCCCCAGATCTCTGCCTGCAGCTCCTGCACCCGCTGCTCTTTGTTGCTCACGGCCTTCGTGGCAGCCGCCAGCTCCTCCTCAACCGATGTCAGGCTGCAGGAGACACGGGTGCCGGTGGCACTGAGCTGCGGTGCTGGCGCAGCGGCCCCTACCTGCAGCCCAGCCCCGCTCACGAGTGCTGGATGCTCTCAATGGTCAGTTCATTCAGCTGCAGCTTGGCCGGCGCCAGGCTCTCGGTCTCCTCCAGCAAGCTCTCATCAAACGACACCACTGGTGGCACCTCGGAGCTGTACCTGCAGGCAGCCATCGTGGCTCTGCTTCCTACCTGCCCGGTGCTGGGCACCAGTGCCCATGCCTGGCAGAGGCTGCCGCAGCACCAGCTGTACCTGTGGCTCTGGATGAAGCCGCTGTACTCAGTGGTGGGGTTGATGGCCTGGATGGCACCAGCAATTTCCTGGTGTACGGCCAGCACATCCTCCTGCACCAGGCTGCTGATGCTGTAGTATTCCCTGAGGATCTCCTTCCTGGTGGAACATGGGTGCTGGGGGCTGCTGGGTGCCACCACCCCAGTGCCAGCACTGTCACCCACTCCCCACATCCAGCTGGTGCTCGGGAGCCATGGGGGATTCCCAGGGTTGGGTAACAGGGTGCAGGGCAAGCAGCGGAGCAGGCAGAGCTCTTACAGGACCAGGACCATCTCCTGCTGCAGGCTGTAGAGGGACTGGTGGAGAGTGGGCAGTGCCCGCTGGTAGTGGTGGTGATGGTGGAGTGCAGCTGCCTGCACGGCCAGCACATACTGGTTGTGCAGGGTGTAGAGCTTCCAGAGGCTGCGCACGTACTTCTCCTTTGCCTTGTCCCGCTCCTTGTCTGGGAGAAGAGGCCATGGAAAACACCCACCATGGCGCACCACCAGCCCCAGAGCTGCAGCGCATTCGCTGCAGCCAGTGAGGGTCACAGGGGGTGAGGGGGCTGGGAGGGGGTCCCAGGGCAGGCAGGGCCAGGGCCAGGGCTGGGGCAGTCACACCGAACCTCCCCTTACACAGGCATGCTCCCAGCCCACAGCCCTGCGTCCCAAGGCTGTAACCCCTGGGATGCAGCGGGACGGGGCAGGCAGGGGCCGAGCACCTTTGCTGGCCTCCTGGTACTTGCGCTTGGCCTGGGCACTGTCCCGCGCCAGGCTGCGGTACTGAGCCTTCAGCTTCTCCATCTCCTGCTGCGTGGTCTGGGGAGGGTGATGCCGTCAGCAGAGCAGGGCTGGGGACCCCCGCTGCCCCCCACCGGGACACACGTACCCGGGTGTACTCCTGGCTGAGCTGCTGCCACTGCTCGCTGAAGGCCCTGCGGAGCTGCTGCTTGTCGCGGATGAGCAGGCTCAGCTTGGCCAGCGGCCCCGCCACCAGCTCCTCCGCATGCTGGCGCAGGATCTGGCTCAGCGCCTCCGTCCGGCTAGCCAGCACCCACCAGGACTGCAGGGACAGGGCGTCAGGCACGATGCGGCCACGGCCACCAACCGGCACCGCACCACGCATCCCTACCTCCCCAGTCTGGCCGCCGTGGTCACCAGCGCAGAGCTGCCTGGGGCTCTCCTGCTTCTCCAGCTGAGAGAACATGTGGTGCAGCATCCCCGCATACTCCCGGTCGCTCTTGGCGCGCTGTGACATCCACTTCTTCATGAGCTCCAGGAGACGCAGCTCACTGTCCTGCAGGCGCAGCAGCGCGCTGTGCCCCTGCGGGCACCACAGCTCCGGCCCAAAGCCCATGGCACGGCCGGTCGGGTGTGAGGAGGCTGCAGAGGAGCTGGAGAGCTGAGCCGCAGCTGCTGCCAGCAATGGTGACTGGTGTCCAGGGGGCCCTTTGCCTCCCGCACCCTCCCTCGCATCGCCTGCCATGGGACGAGGTGCCTGTGGAGAGCAGAGTTCTCCTTGCCCCGTGCCGTCTCCCTTGCAAAGCACATTCAAAGCGGGTGGGAGGGCGGGAGGGTGCTGAGTGCACCCGAGCCCAGAGGAAGTTGGGGCCCTTGGGGATGGTACCAGGGAGGAGGAAGTTTGGGGTCAAAAACAGCAGCGTCACCTCTGCCATGCACGGGGCTGGTCCCCAGGGCAGCGCAGCTTTGACCCCCACCCGGCAGGGACACCAGCCCCATGCGGTCCGGCAGCTCCAGCCCCTCCTGCCTGCTGGCACAGTCACCCTGAGGTCCTGGGGAGCCAGCAGCAGGGGGCTATGGTGCCAAGCCCCGGGGGAAGGTGCTGACTCTGGATGTGCCTCAGCACCCAGGATTCCAGCATGGCTGTTGGGAGCCAAACTGGTCCCAGCTGTGGTCCCGGGGTGTCCTGCCCCATGGCAAGGGCACAGTAGGAGCAGGAGGGTGCTGGGCAGGGCACGTGTCCAGGCAGGGCAGGACGACCCTGGTGCACCACTCGACCCCACAGAGGACCAGGGCTGAGAACCCTCCCCAGCCCCACAAAGGGGTCCCTGACCCTGCCAGCCCCCCAGTGGGGCATCGCCCCTCCAACCTGCGTGTGCTGCGAGGTCCTGCAGTGCAGCTGGTGCTGGCGTCCTCCTGGGGCCAGGGCCGGCGCAGTGTGGACCCAGTGCAGCTCCGGCTCCTGGGGAGGAACAGGAAACTCGGTGCTGACCATACAGCCATTGCGAGATTTCCTGCGCTTCCTCCCCTCCCTGCCAGTCCCCGCACCCGGGGCCACGGCTCTGCCATCGCCCGCAGCTCCAGCCCCGCTGCCCATCCCACTGCTCCCAGCAAGGCCTGGTGCCGGCAGGATTCTGTCCTGTGGGAGCCCTGGGTGCCTCCTCCCCCCGGTTGTGGTCCATTGCCCATATAGATCCTGAACCCCGCCCTGCAGGGCCCCTTTGGCTGAGCCTGCTCCTGCCTGTCCCCAGCCCCTCTCCATGGCCCTGCTTCCCTAAGAGGCTGCAGGAACTGGGGGGCAGCCCCAATGAAAGGGGTGATCCTGTTACCACCCCCAAGCTTGGCCCTTGTGACTGCAAGAGGCCACAATACAGAGCATCCACCGCATGGGCGCCTATGGGCCATGCCCCAGCCCTCATCACCATCACCTGCCTGCACAGCTCGTTCCCAGCTCCCCGCGACAGCCCCAGCCGCTTCCCCCTTCAAATTGCTTCACTAGTGCCACAATGGGACAGCTCAGTCCTGGCTGCTGCCACTGCCACTACCCAGCACCACCACCAGCACTGCCACCCAGCACCGCCATCCATCATCACCACACACATGCCCTGGCTGCCTCCTGGGTAGTTAGTGCTGAGCCCCATCCGGCGCCTGCAGGACACAGCTGAGCTGATTCCACTGTTGGAGGAAGTTGGGGGGAAGAAGCACGTCAAATGGAGCTTTTCTCAGCCTTCCCACATGGAGCAATGCCTGGGTGTTCACACCACAGAGCAGCACAACGGCATGGCACGGCATGGCATGCCATGGCCAGGGACTGCCACTGTGCCCCCACACAGACCTCAGGCAGCACTCAAGCGCACATTGTTTGCCCATCGCCAGGGTTCTGCCTGCCGGGGGGGCTCCACTTATCCCTGTGCCCCATTCAGCCACCCAGAGCACTGAGCGCTGTAGGTGCTCCCTGACACCACCAGTGCTGGGCTCCCAGGAAACAGTAATTTTCATAGCAGGTTTGAAGGCGACAGCAGCTCCAGCAACATCCACACACCCCACTGGCTCCAGGACACTCATAGTGCTGTCATAGGCTTAGCAAGTGTTTGCAAGCCAGGCCAAGAGGATGCTTCTCCCACCCCCAGCATCCCTCCTGCATCCCCTGCACCTCCCAGCAGCACAGTCCCCTCCTGCCTGCTCCTGCTGCAGCAGGGACACGGGGCACCACTGGTGAGAGGCACCCGGCCTGGGGCTGCGAGGCTCCAGGGCAGCAGTGAGCGCAGCAGCTCTTCCTGGGAAGCCTCCACTCCTGCCCGCAGCAGGGAGGGTGCCGAGACCACACCGCAGCTCACCCAGTTTCACATCCTCTGTCCACCCTCCTGCGGAGCCCGGCGCGGCTGCAGCCGCTGCCTCCCCAGCGGGACCCGTCGCGCACCACCCGCTGCCTGCAGCTCCTGCGAGCGGCCAGCACGAGCCCACGCAGCCCTTAGCCGAGGGGCAGCAGGAGCCCGCCCCTGCCCCGGCCTCCCCAGCAGCAAGAACAGCGCCTGCAGCCACCTGCACGCTGCAGGCAGCTCGCTCCTGACCGCAGGAAGCCGCTGCGGGCGCAGCAAGACCGCGGGGCTCTGCAGCAGGGCGGCCTCAGTGAGCAAGGGCAGCCCAACAGAGCCTCCTGGGGGTCAGGACCCTGCGGGGGGCTCCGTGGAGCTGGGCTGGGCTCTGCCTGGGGCTTGGCCATGGCATGGTCCTGGTCCAGCCTGGCCATCCCCAGCACAGGGGATGTGCTCCGGCTGCAGCGTGGCGTTGGATGCAGTGGCTGCAGCGCAGAGGCTCAACTCGAGGGCTGTGGGAAAGGTGCTCGGGCTCCTCAGGCTTTTCCCACGCCTGTGGCCGCTGCAGCCGCTCCTCGAATTAGCTCCTCTCATCCAGACAAGCAGCTGCTTCGCATCGCTCAGGGCAGGGGCTGATCCCACCAGGTCCCCAAGCAGCGGCTCCTGCTCACAGCCCAGGCTTGGGGTGGGCTCTTCTCCCCTTGGGGCACTTCTCTGCCCTAGCCAGGGGCTGTGGGGGGACACGGCGCTGCAGGCTCCTGCAGCAGCACTGTGGGGCAGCAGCAGCTCCCTGCACATCCCAGCTCAGTGCCCGCTGCAGGCAGCACCCCAGGACCCTTGTGTGACTGCAGGACAGATCCGGGCATCCCATGGGCTACCTGGGGCCACAGCACACAGAGCACAGGCAGCTGAGCTGATTTGCATAGTTCTGAACATTTAATAACTCAGTCTCTCTAGCGTTATATCCACATCCATTAAATTAAAAACAGGCTCAGGAGGCAGCTCCCGGCTGATTAAATTACAAGAAAAAATTACTGTGCACCAAAAAGTTATTATAGAAAAATAGTCCTGTGGCCCCCAGCCAGCGGCTCTGTCCTTGGCTGGCTGCAGCAGGCACGGGCATGGGCACAGGCCATGCCATGGCCCCGGCGTGCGGACGGCAAAGGGGCTCATGGCACCAGCCCCCAGCCCGTGGGGAAGGGGCGGCGAGGGCAGGTGGCGCCAGGAAGGGGCTCCAGCAGGGAGCAGAACGGATTGTCACCAAGTGGGGGCAAGGCACGTCGAGGGGCAGGGGGACACCGGGCTCTGCCCAGCGCAGGCAGGGTGCAGGCAGAGCCAGGCGCTGCCAGACTGCCCTGGCCAGCACCCGTACAGCCCTGCCCAGGGGCAAAACAGGCGCAGAGCAGGGGCTGCATGGGGGTCCCTGCGCATGCTGCAGCGCTGAGCCACAGGCACAAGGTGCTGCCCTGCCCCATGTTCCCTGGTGCAGGGGGCTCCTGTTCGCGCTGCAGGCAGCTGCGGGGGGACGGGCAGGCAGCAGGCAAGCAGGCAGCAGCAGCTGAGGCCTGGCCATTATTGCTGTTGAAGGGCACGGGTGGAGGCAGACAGGCCCTCGGTGGGTGGCGGGGAGCCGGGATGCAGTGGGCAGAGCCAGGGATGCAGACGGATGCTGAGGGCTGCAGGGGCAGGGGATGCTGCGGGGCAGAGCCATCCCTGGCCAGCCCAGCCCGAACAGTGACAACCCAGGGACTCACACACTGCCCACCTGAGGGGTCATGAGTGACCCCCAGCAGCAGCCACCATCCCGGGCAGGGGACACGGCTGCCAGCACAGGGCCAGTCAGCGGCCCTGCTGCCCTGCTGCCACCACACATTTCAGCACAGGGTCAGGATGGACACAGGGCAGAGACAGACGGAGCCAGACCAGGACGGTGCCAAGCTGGGGACGGTGCCGGCAGGGCTGTGCCTGGCTGCCCAGGCTGGGGCAAGGGACAGTGCCGGTGGGTAGGAGCCCTGGGCTGCTGCAGTGCAGGACGGGGACGGGGGCAGAGTCCGGGACCCCTCGGCCTCGCCTACCCTCGCCCCATGGTGCTGGGCAGGGAGGAGGGAGGGGCGGGAGGGCTCATCAAAGGGCACTTTGGTCTCTGATGAAGGCAGTCCTCTCGCTGTGGGCCTCGTTGTCCTCACCGTCCGACTCAGAGGGGCCCTCCTCCTGCCAGATGTCAGAGGGGAGCCCCTTGTAGGAGATGATCCCGCTGTCCAGGGCATAGACCTTCACGCCCCGCAGGCTGAAGCCGGAGCGTGCCTGCAGCACCAGGAAGATGGTGACGAAGATGACAATGATGATGACGCAGCTGAGGCTGGCAATGAGGACAGGCAGGTTGGTGGGAGGGGAAGCCTCGGCCAGCCCCTCGCCGTCTGCCAGGGCAGGGGACGCACGGCTGCTCTGCGTCTGATGGGAGCAGGAGAGGTCCAGGCTGCTGAAGTGGGAGTGCGCAGGGCAGGTCAGGCACTGGTTGGGGCCGGGACCGGTGCAGGTGGCGCAGGAGGGGTGGCAGGGTAGGCAGAGGTGTGGTGCAATGGGCTCCACACTGTTCTCCAGCTCGTAGTGTGTGCTCTGGATGCCGGGCGCAAAGCCGGGAGGGCAGTGCTTCAGGCAGCTCTTCTGGTGCAGGTAGTACCCCTCCTCGCAGACTGCAGGACAGGCAGCATCAACACGGGGTGAGGGTCACCTGTGCCCCACGTCCCCATCCCCTCCCCACCAGCCCCACACTCACCCACACAGGTCTGGCTGGGGGTCAAGGTCTTGCAGCCGCTGCTCTCCAGCTGGTTGGAGAGGCTGGGGGAGTCAGTAGCCGTCCCATACAGCACCAGTGTGAACTTGGTCAGTGTGCCTGCAAGGATATAGTGTGAGGACCACTGATACGCCCACACTCGGGGCAGGCACATGGAGGGGGTTTGCACTGGTCCCCTACATGGGCTGCCAAAGGACCAGAGGGCTGTGCCCCTCTTCTGGAAGAGCCCCCAGCATGCAGCAATGCCCAGGCACAGGACTGCTGTGGGGCAGGGACAGGCCACCCAGCATGGAGAGAACCTGACGCCTCAGAACCCACCACCACCCCAAGCCACGGCATCTCCTCCCATGTGCCCAGCTTCAGCCTCTTCCCAGCAGGTCACTGCAAAGCACCCAAGTGTCACTGCACCCAGAGTTCAGGAGTGCTGGGGGACACCGGGTGTCCATGGTGCTCCCACTCTCATCCCAGGCTTGGAGGGAGGCAGCAGTGGGGCTCGGGAAAGCCCAGCCCTACCATAGTTGTTGGCATCGCTGGTGTTCTCGATCTCCAGCACCCATTCCCCAGAGGGGTCCTCGTCCCACGAATGCGTCGTCATGAAGGCCCAGTCGTTGAAGCCATCAGCCGAGAAGTCGTGGGGCCTGGGCAAGATGGGAGTGTGAGTTGGGTGCCCACATCCCATAAACCGAGTGGGGCCAGCCCGAGCCTCGGGCAGCCCAGCACATACCTGGCAGCCAGGAGGGTGGAGCGGGTGCCCATGGGGCTGACGAGATGGATGGCCAGGTCCCCGCGCCGGTTGTAGGACAGGGTCAGCCGCGCCTGTGCGTGCTCCAGCCGGCTGATGTAGTTGGCTTTCCCCAGGCAGGCGTCCACCTTCCGCCGCACCTCCAGGCGCTTCCCGATGTCCCTGCCAAGGGCAGGCAAGAGTGAGTCCAGTCCCAGCCCAGGGGCTCTTGACAGGGTGTCCTTGGGCCTGCTCCCTCCTGCCAGGCTTTGCGATTGTCCCAGGGTGGCTGGAGCAGGAAATCAACACCACACCAGCTGATGGTGCCTCCTCCCCAGCCCTGGTGCAGGCAGAGGGACCTGCCTGCATTCCTGGGCATGGTGGGGTTTGCTCTGCCAAGCACGCGCTGCCTGGTGCCGCCTCCCCAGCCACTGCTCCACACCATCCCTGAATGGGCCCTTTCTTTGCCTGCTGCCAGGCCAGCTACACCCTGCCCAGCATGGCCAGGGATGGGACAGGCACAGCCGTCCCCATCCTGCTGCTCGTGTGCAGCCATCTCCTGCAGCTGCCCACAGTGCAGGTGCTGATGCCAGCGCAATACGCTGGCCACAAAGAGTGCTGGCTCTGGACGGGCAGGCTGGGTCCCAGGGGAGGACACAGGCACAGGCAGGACCCAGTTGCAGCTTCCTCCATGCTCAGAGCCCCCAAGGAGCGCCCTGGCCGCATACAAGCCTCAGCACGTGTTGTGCTGCGGCAACCGCGGCCAAGCAGGAGTAAAAGGAGCTTCTGTCTGACCCCTGAAACGCCCGTGTGTCTGGGATGACTCGTGCTGGCTGCTCCGAAACCGCAGCGCACAGCATGGCCTCAGCAGAGCGGGCAGGCTCAGCAGCCCATGTCAGCTGAAGGCACCTTTCCCGGCCCTCCCCAAGCTCTCCCAGGACGGTCCAAGATCTCGGGGCAGCTCATCCCTGGAGATCCTCCCCAACCTTGGCCCTGGAGCCAGAGGCCCTTGGCTCCTGCACGGGGCTGAGCACAGAGAGATGCTGTCCTGAGCTCGCTAGCCCTTACTTTGGCTCCGTGAGGACGTCAATGACACATTTCCTCTGAGGTCCCACCGTGGTCCAGTTCTTGGCCAGGTTCACCATGGCGCCGGCATCCAGCAGCCCATAGCCATAGGAGTGGCTGACTGTAGGCAGAGAGGGGTCAGTGCTGCCCCCAGGGCACTCAGCAGGGGGCACGGCCCCCAAGGCTGCTGGGAAGCTTTGCCCCAGCACACCTAGGCTAGCTGTGCTTGCAGAATGGGAGCCCCTGGTCCACCCCCATCACCCCAGTACCTTTGCGGCCGACGCCGTTGGTGACCCAGTCGTTGGTGTTGAGGTGAGCTGGCTTCGATGTCTGCACCACAAGGTGCTGCATATCCCGCCAGGTCAGGTTCTTGCTGCGGGGAAACATGAGGCTCAGGCACCGGTGCCATCTCCTCAGCCCTGGGCAGCTCATGCCATGGTGCCGCTGCCTCAGGGGCTATGCAGCACCCCCCAATCCAGCACCACTCTGAGCCTGCCCCTACTTGGCCTCAAGGGTGAGAGCGATGATGCCAGCGGCCAGGGGTGCCGAAGCCGATGTCCCTGTGTGCGACTCGGTGCATTTCTGTCTGAGGTCAGTCGTCACCTGCAGGGAGCAGTGCCAGGGTAGAAGGTGCTGCAGGCACCAACCACATCCAGGAGCTGGCTCAGGGGCTTGTGGTCCCCATGAGGGCTGCAGGAGGTGAGGAAGAGGCCCCGCTCCTAGGGCAGCTCATGAGTTCAATGGAATCACCTTAGAATCATGGAATGGTTTGTACTGGAAGGGACCTTAAAGCTCTTCCAGCTCCAACCCCTGCCACGGGCAGGGACACCTTCCACTGGAGCAGCTTGCTCC
>WYDI02002939.1:20168-56945 GCA_009867235.2 Psittacus erithacus | reverse complement strand
AGCATTCATTGTTTTGGATTAATAGTCACTCATCACAATGCTGATTTATTGGCTCTCAAAGTTGTTGCTCTTGATCTTGGAGTTTCACATGTCGTACCTTACTTGAAGCCGATATTTGCTGGAGGTATTACTTTGGTATATTTGGTGTAACTGGAATAACTGAAACATGGCAGGGACACTCATGTGACTGGAGTATCACAATGGATGACTATAGGTGGTTTTATTAAGACGGGCAGGGAAGAAAAGTCGTGCTCTGAGAAGAATCTTCAATACATAGAAGTCAACTATAATGACTGTGGAAACCTTATCAAATGCCTCTGGATCAAGATTCCAGAGGGAATTTTGGAGTAGGCATCTGTCAATCTCCAAACTATATGATAAGGTCAGTGAAGCAGTATTTGTCACTTAAGCAAGCTTTGGGTCAACAGAACCTAGTTTTTTTCCAGGTGACTTAAAATACCCAGACATTTGTTGGAGTTAAAATAAAGCAGGTAACATCATCTGTCAAGGTCCTAGAATGTGTAGAGGACTGTTTCCTCACACAAACGATGGATGTGCCACCAGGAATGAGGTACTGCTGAAACCAAGAAAACTTGCTTTGTAATATCTCCGTTGGTAATGGCCTTGGCTGCAGTGATCACAAGATTGTGGAGTTTGGAACCTGACTGAGCACATTGAAGGTTAGTTCTCAGGTAAAGGTTTTAAATTTTGGAAGTCTTCCAGAAAATAACTGATGTTGTGGCTTTGTAAATCTCCCTCTCTACTTTATCTGAATTCCAGATCTGATCTTCAAATTAAATGCATTGAGCATGAATTGATGATGTGATATTGGCAGAATCTGTGGATTCAGCATCTTTAAAATTCAGTGTGAACATGGATCTGGATCTAGCAAACAATTTACATAAATTATTATGATGTAATAATTCACTACAGAAGCTATTTCCATGTACTATGAAAGTTAAAACTGATACACATCCATATGTATGTATTTTTGTCTATATGAATGTATACGTGTGTATATATGTATATGCATGTGTATGCATATGCATGTGTACACATATGCATGTGTACATGCAGACGTATACAGAGAGAATGAGACGGATCTTATTTTTTTTTTTACCATTTCAGAGCTCCAATTTTCTCATTCAGAACACACAGTAGCTCTTACATTTTCTGTTACCCTAATGTCTTCTGCAAAGACCAGAGGTAAAACATCTGGAGACGCATGAATTTGAGTAAATGCTGATACTTGAAAATTCTGGGCTTCAGTGTTTGAATTTTTTGTCAATTTTGATAAAAATGAAAAGAAGGATTTTCTTGGTGTATGTATCCATCTGGATCTAATTATGCTAATTGCTATAAGTTGCCTGGCACACTTTAAATTCTTTTTTTATTTATGGTCAAAGGTAAAATGCAAGTGAAAAAATCTATTGGTATAAGGAATTGTTATGTAGAGTAGTTACGAGGTTGTCTCATGTTTTATAATTACAATTTGACTTTGACTGGAGTTTATTTCAGTATTTCAGTACTAATTTAGCTAAAAAATCTTGTATGCCGACATACATAGTTCTACAAGATGAATTGGAACTCTCTTTTTCTTTTTTCTTTTTTTCACTGGCTTTTCTTTCTGGGACTGTTTTACTGCTTATGTAATGCAGGCTTAGTGTGTGCAACATTTTCAGTAGCTCATCTGGAAAGGTTATTTGTCTTCTGCACAAACTTCTTGGAATTGAAGACAGCAGGGCAATAGAGGTGGGAATATTTTGATATCATGGGTAGAAGAGGTCATTACTCAGATATTTGAAATTTAGGTATACAGTTGCATGGACTTCTGAGTGAAAATAGCAAAAGTTGATCCCATACCGATAACAGCTTCTTGCACCATTAAGATACTTGTTTAAAATAAATGGTTTATCTTCCCCTCTGGAGCAGCCTTTCTTTGACCAGGTGAAGAGTTCAGGCTCCTAGGATACATTACCTACCTACATTTTTATATTGCTAAATCCTACCCCTATGTATAGCAGCTAATTTAATTCAAACAAATTCCTGAATGAAATTAAATACTATAATGCCAGGTAGACATTGGCTGTAGATATCTTAACATCCTATGCTAAGTGAAGTACTCTGTCTAAAGCAAAGACAAGCGCCATTTTTCATGGCTTAAAATTTTACCATAGTACTTAGTATAATTATTCATATAGAACTTGAATTGTTTAATACAGGGTATTGTTTATGCAGAAGAGAAGGCTACCAGATTTGGCACTGCAATTGTATATACTGTTTCCTAATCAATATCTGCTAGTAAAGTCATGATGTATTTACAGTATTTTTATAATCAATTATATACTTTGATAATTGTATTCCTTCTCTTAGATAGTCAACATATTGCCTGTTACAGGGAAGGACAGTTGTTCTGTAATATAAAATAGCAGGCTGTAACTGATGACAAATGCACTGTTCCAAAGGGAAAGCAATGACTACAGTAGGTTGTATTATTTTAAGTGACGTTTTCATGGTATATTCAGCAAATAACAGTTTTGCAGCTCTAACTTCTTTGAATCTGTTTCAATTTGTCTGATTTATGTACATTTTCTGTGTACGATAGTTTTCTCTTGAAGCACACAATGTATTTAGAAGCTGAGAGGTCGCTGTGTATTTTTTAGCCTTTGTGCTACAGCTGCTGTTTCCAAAATTACTCCAGTAAGCCATAGTATCCTGAAAATTTTGTTATTTTGACTAAAACAGTCTGTCTTCCTGGAGAGCAGCCATCTCCGAGAACTGCAAGCTCTCAGAGACTACCTGGCTCACATTAGTGTGAGTGTTCCTTTATTTCTCTCAGCCTCTTTTCCTGTAAACATCAGAGGTTTGTTGATTTCCATTACTGTCTTGTTTCTTTGCTTTTTTTCTGAAAAGGCCAGCATGACTGTGATACCTGACTTATTTGGGGAAGCTGCTGCTGAAAATCTTGAGTAAAAAACCCTGATACTTCAGTTCAGAATGAAGCATGTAATTACTATGTTCAATCTTAAGCATCTTACACCTTAAGTGGTTTCTGAGATGACTTGCTTTTCAGGAAGGTAACACTAAGACATCACATACTGGTAGCAGAGCAACAGAAGACTTTCATGGCCCACAGAACTCCCTCAGAAAGGGACGAACAGAGGTACTTTGGCTTTAAGAACATCCTTAGCCCTGTATTGCTGTAGCTGCATAGCTGTTTGTATCTGTGCTGAATTTTTAATATTTAATTTATATTTTATTTATTTTTAATTCACATTAACAAAATAATATTTACATTAGCAGCAATTATTGCAATGCAAGTATAATTTTAATCTACTGTTTAACTATGGCTTGAGCTACTGAAATTTGCACAAATACCTTCATCACCTTCTTCTCAGCTCAGGGATAGCCCTACAGTAAGCCTTACGTTTTTAGCTCATGGTGCTTGTTTGTGGCTTGGACAAATATACCTCTTGCACCATCTTAAGAATTGTGCTTCCCACTTTCGAACACATTGCATGAATGTTTTAACTCTGTGTTCTTTATGGGAAATGGATGGGCTAGACTCAGAGCTGAGGCTTCTGCCAACAAACAGATTGTAAGATTCACCTCATCTTCATGTAGGTGTCTCAAATAGGTCAGTTGAATCAGAGAATAATAGAATTATGAGTTATGAATAATTATAATTAAGAATAATAGAATTCTAAAATTATGAGAATTATGAGTAGTGTCCCTCAGGGATCAGTATTGGGACCAGCCTTGTTCAACATCCTTGTTGGTGACATGGACAGTGGGATTGAGTGCGCTCTCAGTAAATTTACAGATGACACCAAGCTGTGTGGTTTGGTTGATAAGGTGGAGGGAAGGGATTCCATCCAGAGGAACCTTGCCACGCTTGTGAGGTGGGCTGATGCCAACATGATGAAGTTTAACCATGCCAAGTGCAAGGTCCTACACCTGGGTTGAAGCAACCCCAGGCACAGCTACAGGTTGGGCAGAGAAGAGATTCAGAGCAGCCCTGTGGAGAAGGACTTGGGGGTGTTGGTTGACGAGAAAATGAACATGAGCCAGCAGTGTGCGGTCGCAGCCCAGAAAGCCAACCGCATCCTGGGCTGCATCAAAAGGAGAATGACCAGCAGGTCAAAGGAGGTGATCCTGCCCCTCTGCTCTGGTGAGACCTCACTTGGAGTATTGTGTGCAGTTTTGCTGTCCTCAACATAAAAAGGACATAGAACTGTTGGAACAAGTCCAGAGGAGTTCCATGAGGATGATCAGGGGACTGGAGCACCTCCTGTATGAAGACAGGCTGAGAAAGTTGGGGCTGTTCAGCCTGAAGAAGAGAAGGCTGTGTGGAGACCTCATAGCAGCCTTCCAGTATCTGAAAGGGGCCTATAGGGATGCTGGAGAGGGACTTTTCATTAGGGACTGTAGGGATAGGACAAGAGGTAGCGGGTTCAAACTTAAACAGGGGAAGTTTAGACTGGATACAAGAAGGAAGTTCTTTACTGTAAGAGTGGTGAGGCACTGGAATGGACTGCCCGGGAAGTTGTGACTGCTTCATCCCTGGCGGTGTTCAAGGCCAGGTTAGACAGAGCCTTGGGTGACATGGTTTAGTGGGAGGTGTCCCTGTCCATGGCATGGGGGTTGGAACCCTAACTGTTCTATGATTCTTATTATCTAGATTGGACAAGACCTTGGAGTCCAACCATTGCCATGCAACTTTCCCACTTTTCTCTGGACTTAATCCAGTTGCCCTCATTTAGGCATTTTACATCACCTGAGATGCCCTATGATATCTCTGGCCTCTGTCTGCCATTTTATAGGTTTTGGATCTCTCTTAGGTCCTGTGTGATAGCAGCTTGGCTCATATAAATATTTCAGACATCATAGTCTGTCAAAAATTATACTAAGCATGCGCATTTAGGGAGTATGTTGACTATAAACTTTACCTCAAGAGACTAATTTTGCTCTAGTTTTTTGGCTACATACCTACACCAGAAGTATCTGGAGCTAGGTAAGATAACATTCATTAAGGACGGGTAAATATTGAGTTAAATCTCTTCATGAAATCTTCCGACACCTAAATATCAATATCACTAAGAGTGGTTTCAGCACGAACAAGTGATACAGTTATCCTTGGGAATATATATAAAAAACAAGGGCACCTGGGATCTCAGCAGGATTTGCTTTGCTGTGACAGCTCTACAGCAGCTTGAGAATCCTGTCTTAAGAGATGTGCCCAACGTTATAAAAAAAGACTGCAAAAAAAATAGAAACTCCGTGCTTTTTTTTTTCCCCACTCTGACTAGTGCATTGTTGGAAACAGTTTTCCTCTCTGCAGTGTTATCTAGGTATTTATATAAATACATCAAATACATGAAAGCATTCAATTGTTTCTTATATAACTAAAAATTAAGTCTTATCTCAGCATTTTATAAAATTAATTGTGAGTGTCAAAGACTACAAGAGAGGACCCTAAATGAGAGTTCCCCATGCTGAAGTGATGAGACTTCCTCATGCATTGTAAATTGTGCTATTGGCTGGTATGCAAAGATGGTGAGATGTTACTGGTCTCAAATCATTAATACAAGATCCAAATAACTCTGAACAAATATCAACCAGAAGTAGTCTGAAGCATATTGATTATGGAATAAAAATGCATTTATTCAGCTTTTATCTGTGCAAATGTGAAATAAAACTTCTTGTCTTTCCTTTTAATGTAAACCAAGGCAATTTATTATATGAAGTGGTAAGGAGTTGGCAAGGACTTTAATTCAAAAAAGTATTAAATACTTGGGACATTCATCTATCTTCTGGTATACATGGCAGTCTAATCTGTCAGCATTTATGCTATTATCTGGCCATCAGCCACATTAATACTGCCAGATCTTATTGGTAAGGATAAAACTGTGCAGCTTTGCTGTGTCTCATTTACTGGAAGTTAAGAGTTGAAAAAGTCGAAAATTATTTACAGATTCCATGCTCTAATTGCCTTACTTGCCAATGTGTGTAAATACTGATAGGAAAGAAAAAAAGGAAAAAAGAATTAACTTCACATATTTTTTTAGTTTTGCAATAAAGTTACATATAAAATAATTGCATCATATGTATAAGCCAAATAATAATTCAACTCATTAATAACCACAGTAAAATGGATGCTCACTCTGCAGTAGAGCATGTTGCGATAAAAGCAAGGAACTTTTGTAGATTATCAGATAGAATTAAGAAAGGAAATCCAGAACAAGTGAGATGGTATTTTGAAGTTTTCATGTATCTGCCTTTACATTTTTTTCAGAAGCATTTATTTGAGATTTATTTGTTTAAACTACATGGTAAATTGACATCTGTTATAATTTTGGTTGACAAAAGTTCATGAACACCTAAACTGCAGGCACCTAAATGTAGAGATCTACATGTGAACTAGAAGCCAGAATTTTGTTGTCTAAAAACAATCATGCACTGACTTTATTTAAGAGACATCAGGATGACCACCTGCCGTCTGCTTGCCAGGTTGCCTGACATCTTTATGTAGCTGTCTCTGATACTCTCAACTTCTAAAAAACCAGCAGTAAATATCTGCAGTCAGGAAGTTAGCCCTGCCCCTATTTAGTGGAGCCTAGAGTTACTCAACTGATCATACTTACCTGTTCTGGTTAAGTGGGATATTCAGCTTTCCATAACTTTCATTAACTGTAGGAACAAGATCTTCATTGATTGTTGTGTGAGCTTAGTAACATATCTCACATTTAGACATCTGCATTGTAAGCGCTGAAAAGTGTCTGAATCTGGATCTGAAACCAGTCATGATTGTCCACATTTTCTCTCCTCTTTATCCTTTAGATGACTTTTTGGTCCCATATACACATGACTTCCTTTCTGTAATTTCGGGCTTTGATTCAGTTGCCTAACCATAGGCCCTCAGTATCATCCGAGATGTTCTGGACTACCCATGACATTTCTGTGGCTCCAGTGGGCCTATAGTGAGCCAAGTCCTAGACTGACAGCTGGGTGCCAGGACAGACAGACTTTGTTGAACTTCTTGCCCAGCACTAGGCTTTTATGCCTATATAGCTGCATGAAGTTCTGTCTCTGAGTTAGGGCTGTTTATATTCAACAGTCATTAGTTTTGAATACATAACAAGACTGAATCTTACTCCCTTGAACTGGCCCAACAAGCAAAACTTGATGACTGTTCACAAAATTGAGCTTGTGCTCATAACCATTGCTGTTACGTGTATTACATACTTGGATTATGTAGAAGCTGCACTGAAAATTATCCCATAGTGCTTACTCTAGGAGTTTTTACTAAGACTTATCAAAGTTTAAGAAGCCCTGAAATGTTATTTTTTGTTAGACAAGAGTTTATCAGTGGGGTCTCTGAATCATAGTGTACATGCACAAGAATATATTTACTGACTCCTGACCATTTACTATCTCCTGAGCTATTTACTCATGGCTGCATAAAGTGGGTGCCTTGCACTATCATGCTTTTGGTAGTTTTCAAATCCCTTTGTCAAACTTAAAAGGGAAACAAAACAACAGAGAGCAAGATACTATGTAGTTACGGGATTTGATAAATGTGTATTTTAAAGGATTTTGGGCTAAGTCATATCAGTATATTTATTTCTGAAATATTCCATGCAGCCACTCATGAAACATCTACATGAACAAGTACTTAATCGGTTGATAAAATTTGTCACATTCAGGTCTTACTTGAGACATGGGCTTGCATATTTGATTACGTTGATTAACAGAAATAGTGTGCTAATGACAAAGAAATTAAATCCTTCTTAGTAAATTGTTGAGTCCTAAGAATAAAAGAATCCTCAGAAGTTTAGAAAGCCTCATTCATGGTGAATTATTGATGGAATTTATCTTCTTGAGCAGGAGATACAAAAGGAGAAAAGTAGTAAAAAAAGCAGAAATAATGAAGTGAAAACATGACAACTTTTTAAAAACCGAACTGCTGAAAGGGGGAAGTTATGAAGTGCTCTTGTGCACTGAGATGAGGCAAGAAAATACTTTACTTTTGCACACATTAAGGTTAGGTATTAAAGGCAGAGCAAAATAAAGGATTTTTTTTTTTTTGAATTAGGATTTCAGCATGACAACAAAGTATCTAGTGAGCTTGTAAAATCTCACTTTTCAAAGATTGTCAAGAATAAGTTAGGCAAACATAAAGAAGGGTCATCCACAAATGCATCTTTAGATCTTCTTGCAAGGAGTGAACTATTGAGTATCTTCATGTACCTTCTAGCACTGTATTTTTTTATATTATTAAAAAGATCTGGTAACAACTACACTCCAGCCCTGGGCTATAAATAATTCTAAAGCACTGGGAAGACGGAAATCTTCTTCTTTTCCTTTGAAAATCTTCCATTTGTAAAAAGTTAGTAACTTGAAAGATTTATTTGAAGACTTCTTACTGCTATGTGTTATAAACATCTGGCCACAGTCGGCCTTTTGCTTTCCTTCTCCTGAGTCAAAAAACCTTGAAACATTGGGGTGTGGCTTTGGTGGGGGTTTTTGGGGTGCATTTTTTTTCCTTTCAATTGAAACAAAACTTACACAGAAGGAGAGAGGCCTCCATGTTATTTTGGTAGCTCCAACATTATTTGCTTAGGAAGGCTTTATTGGTTTGTATTCTCTCTACGTCAGAAAGTCATGGTATCCCATCAGCAATGTTCTCAGATTACCAAACCCTGAGCAAGTCACCAACAGAATGGGACTAATATGTGTGAGATTCTTCTGGCTACATTTAGATGATAGTTACTGTCAGTTCACATATGTGGAGATTGGTTGATAAGGTGTGCTCTAAAAAGTCCACTGGTACAAGTTTCTTAAGATTAATGTGTAGAGGAGCAACATATCTGAACACTTTAGTTCAGATTTGAGCTAGTCACTGGCATGCACAGAAATGTTGACAGTCTCCCTCAGAAGCTAAACATCCAGGACTATGAAATGCATATAGCAAATTCTAGGAAAGCTTAAAAATTGTAGAGGCTGAACAATTTTTCCTTTGATCACTATTTTGTACCTATTAGACTTCTCTGAGGTACAAAGCTTAACCTTCCTTTGCAGAGAAAGAAACTAACATCTGGAAAAGTATTTTCTCCTACTTCAGGTATATCAAATAGGTAAGATGTATTGTAGTCTGCAAAACCCCCTTTAAAAAAAACAACAAACCCAAGCAAAAAAATATCCAAAAGAAACAACCAAACCGAAAAACCCCCCAAAGAAATCAAAGTCGAATTGCATTGATTTACTCTAAGTTACACCTCAGGAATATAGGGAGAAATGTTGTTAGCCCAATACAGGTTTTCATGTGTGCTAATGCACCCTTGTGCTTTTCAGAATATGGGGCTAGCAAACATGATACAGGAACTACCCTGCCAGGAGCTTGCAGCTAAAGATCTGTGGGATACCTTAGGTTACCTCAAATAGTATAAAAACCTATAGTGAAGTATCTGAATCCTACTTCTGGTGTATTTTCTGGTTGAGTTGTATAGGACTTTTGTTAGAAGTATTGACTGAATTTTTTTTGTGACCTGGGGTAGCCTTTAGTCTGTGTAGCATATGCTACTGAAACTGTGTTTAACATTTGCCATGAAAATCATGGCACAATACCTATGAGGCACCAGAGTCTTCCTCAAGTATGTTGAAGCCAGCTGGGTTGTTACTAGGGATTTTCAAGTTGATTGTGACATAATGATTGAATTGAGTCATACGTGTTTTAAACTCTCCTCTTTGTTCACCTAATGCTTTGTGATTTGGAATGCTTTTACCATATGAAGGGCAGCTTGTCCTTCCTCCTCAGCTGTTCCAAACCTTCACCTGAAATAACAGAATTCAACACAATATTTTAATGAATGACCTTCTGTTTAGATTAAAAATACTATCTGAAAGCTGACTGTCACAATATGGTTTAGTATACATGAAATAGTTTTTTCTTCCTAAAACACAGAGAAATTGGATGACATTACTAATTCTGTCATTTTCCACCTCTGCTTGTTCAAATCCACTTACAAAAAACCATCACCAACAAATTCCTGAATACACAGTTTTCAGATGTATTGCTTGTTTAGCTTATTAGGAGACTTGCTACCTTCTACTGACACTATTAATGCACAGTATTTGCATTGTTAATATTTTCTTGACCTCATGACTGTCCTTTTTATCACCATCCCTGTAACAACAGTATCTAAGAGCAGCAGGAGATACTGCAAATATGTAGTGTAGCAAAGTCTGCGGTTAGAAGTTCATATTTAAATTGTGACTTTTAAGTTGTGGTCATGGTAAATGCATTTAATTGTTTTAAAAATAGTAATGAGTTTCCTATGGTGCACACTCAGCACAGCAGTTTTGTTACTTGCTTTGATGTAATGTAGTACCTTTTATAACAAATTAGCTCAAGTGATCCAAATGCATTTTCTTTGGCTATAACAACTACTGTTAAGGTTAAGCTGGTTTGATCCTAAGAATTTTGACAGGATAATTCTAAGGTCATTCTGACTTTAATGATGTTCAAACTGTGCATGTGATTTAATCTTATCTGACAAGCAATTGGATCAAACCAAGTGGCTGATTTTCTTCTTGCTTTAAAATAATAAAAATCAATGGCAGATTAAGATGTTTGTTCAGGGATGTGGAAGATTTAGGAGTGCTAAAAGACAGTTTTAAGTTCTGGCACGTATTAAATTCAGGTTAGTGAAAAATTACAAATGAAAGAATCTTCCCTTACCCCTTCATTAAACAGAAAAAAAAAAAAAACCAAACCAAAAACCACCACCTAAATATGCAATGATTACATTCAAGTTTAAAGATCAGAAATAAAATTAATGAGTTCATGTGCATGTTTGTATGTAATCTTCAATATATGTCAAAGATAAGTTATATTTATCTTGCCTAACATCAAGCACAGACACAGCTAAGGCTTCTGAGACTTAGGTTAAGATTCCTGCTGCAGTCTGAATTACTTTTCACTTCTCTGCATGATACCTTATATACAAATAATACTGCAAATTTGAAGGAAATTGAACAAAAAGATGGGTGGTTTAACAACATACTATACTGGGTGAAATTAACATGGTTTGTGGCTTCTTTGCTTCTGAACAAATTGCTGATCAGTCTATCAGGTCCATTACTTGCATTTAACTTTGTCACGTAAAGTAAGCCAGCACACCTCTGAATTCCCTCCTCTGAATTCCCTCCTCTGAATTCCCTCCATCTTTCAGAATCTGACTTGCACACAGAGATCATTTAGTCGTATTCAGTCAATGGAAGCAGTGAACCATTTACATAATCTAATTCTGATGAGAGTTTTCACAATGTTTATATTTTTAGTCCTGCAGATGCTTGTGATTATATGTTTCCCTGCAGAGCATGTTAGCTTTGACCTAACACCTTGCTAATGTGGCTTTCTGGCTTCCCTTCTGTTACTAGCCAGTAGCAGCCAGCTTGAGCCACAGACATCTGTGTGTTTCTCTCCCCATGATCTCTCTGGTATTTTTAATGAATTTGTTTTTCCCTTTTTGTTTCAGCAGAGGAGCCAAGGAGAGCAAGAAAGGAAAAGGCTTACACCAAATTGCTTCTTGTGCTGCCATGGACTTGTCAAAAAGTCATATGTTCTTTTGGGAAGCTGTTTAAAACACAGGATAGTAATACTCAGTAATTATGTTGTATTAAAACACTTTCGAGAGAGTTGAATTAATGGATATTTAATATGAAGTTCAAAATCTCTTAATGAAGCGGTGCCTTGGTGCCTCTCTGGGGCACCAAGCCTGGTCAACTTTTACCATGCCTGAGTAGGTTAAACTCAAAAATACAAGGCAGTACCTATTGGACACACCTACATAATAGACAGCTAAGACTAATAAGCTATAAAGCTGGAGTTTAATATTGTCATCACCCCCAGTAAGACTTTTTAGGAGTTAACTAGACAATTGCCAGTAAGGTAGGGGAAGGGTTATGCTATCTGAAATGACCTGATGCTCAGTGTTGCCAAGCTGCTGATTCCCTGGGTTTTTTTCTTTTCTTTTTGGGTAGTTTTATGCATTTTCACATCACTGTTCTTGATCTTGGACACTTTACTTACCGGTTATGCACGCCTCAACTATTTTACTTCTGCCTGCAGTTCTGCTTCTGCAGTTCTCTCTTGCACAGCTATGTTTGATGGGCTTTCTCATAATTTCTTCAGAATTTATCATTCTTCTCAGAAGTCTGATCCTAGGGTGCACAGGTATGTAATACTGAAACTATAGACCTAGATTAGAAAAATGGACACCCTGGTAAAAGCATTGATGGAGTTACCATGCTGGAGATTAATGTGTATTACTACCTGGGTCTTAATTTCTTTTATGGTTCTTTTTTGAAATAATTCAGATGAATCAAAATCATTCAGATGCTTTCAGAAATCATTCAGGGTGCAGTTGCAGCTGGGAGTCTGCACCATATACTGCAGCAGTGGCCTATGCCTCCACTCAGGCAGAGCTGCTAAAGTGGAAAACAGAAAAACTGGTACAGCGAATTTTTACAAGGGCATGGAGGGAAAAGAAAAGGGGGAATGGCATTAAACTGAAGAGGATAAATTAAGGCTAAAGGTGAGGAAAAAACTCTTTACTATGAGGGGGTGAATGCTTCCTATACTGGATCAGATTGCCCAGAGAAGCTCTAAATGCCCCATCCCTGAAAGTGTTCAAGGCTAGGTTGGATGAGGCTTTGGGCAACATGGTCTAGTGGAAGATGTCCCTGTCCATGGACAGCGGGTTTGGAAATAGGTGATCTTTAAAGGTCTCTTCCAACCCAAACCATTCTGCGATGCAGACAACCAGTGTTTTGGTATTCCTCTATGTGTGTTGTAGTCACATTAGCTCTCACCCTTTCCTTGAAAATTTTTTCAGGTGCTTTCAGAAACTCCATCCTGATGTGATAAATTCTATGATAATCCTTTTGAATTCCCCTTTTCCTCCGTTTCTTGCATAGCAAACAAAGGGACATAAGACATCTGTGGATTCCTATGTTTTAGTGGCAGTATTTCCCTTGTTTACATCTAGCACTGTAGAAATCTAGTGTGAATTCTGTTTCTCTCAGGTGTTACTTATTCTGTCTTGCATATTAAAGGAAGGAAAGGGCTCTTACCACAGGTACAAATGCTTCTTATTTGACTTGTAACAGCTGCTGGGCAGGCATTTTAAACTAGACAAGTAACTTCTAAGAACTAAAGGTCTATAAGATTGATATAAACCATGTCAGTTCTGAGGTTTCCTCTGAAACCTTAGAGATATGTTTGAATTTTGCTATAAGAAGGAGTGATTTCCTCACCTGGGATTTCTTTGGTGCCTAGACAAGATAAGATCAGTGAAAAGTCTTGTCAGAGGACTTAAAGATTGACTTTCATATTTCCAGTTGTTTTCCAGTGACACTAAGACACTGGTTTGCTTCTTAGTTTACAAATGAAAGCAAGTGAATTTTTCAAATAGTTGTCTGAAGTTTCTCACTTCTTCCTAAGTGCAGTGGTTGTCAGGTAGATAAATCTGATTTGAAGATTTGCCATCAAAGGCGCTCAATATTCATTAAAAGCACACCGTGACTTGCAGTACTTTCTATCATGACACTCACTGGCATTACATTTCATCTTTCCTTGACTTCAGTCTTTTTGCAGTTCATTCGTATTACTTGTGACATCTCAGCCCTTGGAACTCTTGTCTTTGCATAAGAGCATTTAAATTTATGATCTAAACCTGGTTAATATGCTGGACTGAAAGCAAAGCTTGTGAGGTTTAAAAAGCAATAAGAAAAGATGCTCTTGCAGGGCGAGCATGCTTAGGAGGGCTTTAATGTTCCTTCAGCATTTTCAGTTCTTGGGAAAGATGAAAATAAATACTGTCTGGCTTCACTTGTCTTGTGTAGGTTTATTCAGACAGACAAGTTCTAAGAGGATACTGTGAAATAAATCAGTGTTCATATTTCATTCTTAAGAACACAATTGGATAATCTCTTAAGTAAAATATTTTCAAATAATCATAAAAGAAAAAAGTCTATTGGATTGTTGATGTTTATATTATATGATTTTTACATGCTTTTTCAAACTTGCTGTTTAAGTACATGGTAGTAAATACCTCAAACTGCTCTTAGTGCTATAGCACCCATAACTCTTACCTTCTGTTCAAGAAGAGGGAAGCACATGGAATTTTGTCAGTGGACTTTAATAACTCTTTTTGCAATATAAAGGAGCCCAAGTTATAAAATTGGGAAAAAATTAAATGTTAGGAAAACTTAGCTTTGGTGTTTAAGTGTGAATCTGTACTTTTGATTAGAAGTAAATTGCAGTGGGAAAACCTGAGTATTTGCATCAACAAATGAGATTAGTTTTTGTGGTACTTGCAGGGTCTGTAGTAAATTCAATCCAAAGAATCATGGTGGGTTGCTTCTACATTCTATTTTAATTTACCACAATTATCTTTTTTTTTTTTTTTTTCCCAATTATATCCATTTGTAATGAAAAAATTAAAATCTATTTAGTACCCCTAGATATGAACAGAGATGATAAGTACTGCACTGAACTCCGGGGTTCCCAGTACAAGACATGCATCTGTTAGGGCTCAGCAGAGGACCACAAAAATGGGCAGAGCTAGAACTGGGCTTTTCTGTGAAGAAAGGCTCAGAGAGTTGTGGTTGTTCAGCTTTTGGAAGGGAAGGCTCTAGGGACAACTTGCTGCAGCCTTTCAATACTTCAAGGGGTTTTAAGAAAGATGGATAATTTTTTTCAGGGTAAGGGTGGTGAGAAACTGGAGCAGGTTGCCCAGAGAAGTTATGAATGGCTAATCACTGGAAATGTTGAAGGTGAAGTTGAATGGAGCTTTGAGCACCTAGTCTGGTGGAGGTTGCCCTAGGAAATCTTTAAATGTCCCTTCCAAGCCAAACCATTCTATGATTGTTTCCACTTTAAAAGTTTCTTCAAATCAGCTCTGCTTCTAGATAAACTTGATTAAGGTAAGACTTTAATATGAAGTTTCCCTTTTCTTAAGAAGTCAGATTGATATGGAGTAGTTTGTATTCTATGCTGAATAGACACATAGAAACTGAAAGTTATAGCTGAAAGTGCACTATCATCTAGAACCGATTTAAGGAAGTAAGCTCAACTGAAACTCAGAAATGTGCACTATCTAGGACACCAGCTGCTGTAACAGGAAATGCAAAAATATTTTTTAATTCTCCCACACTGTAGCAAAAAAGTCTTGTTCTGTGACATAGCTGACAACACGGTAAACACTTAAAAAGTACAATGGAGATTAAATGGATGTAAATATTAAGACAGTGTAATAGAACTGTGTATTTCTCAATTATTTTGACTGAATGCAAAGGAAAAAAAGGCAATTTCTTTTAACTGTTTGGTGTTTTGTTTTGGTTTTTTTTTTAAGGAAAAGATGGTCACAAGTGATCCAAGCTACATACACCTTTAAATTTGCCTGCATGGTTGGACTGTAACACAGATTTTAGTTACCTTGTATGTAATTTTATTCATACATAGATTGTTAATGTTCTGTAGAGATAACAAACCCTGGAATCAGTGCATGTACTTCCAATACAAGAAAGATATATAGAAGTAGAAAAACTAAAAATGACAAGAATGAGGAAGATCAAACTTCTGTCCAAGGGCAAACTAAATAGAATACTATGCTTGAGCCTGGAAAAGAAATGGCTGACAGGGGATAACAGAGAAACATGAGAAATAGGAAACAATTGATACTTTTTCAAGATACCTGATTTAGTGAACTAGTATAGACCAAATATAAGATGAAAAAGAAAGCAGATTCTTTATGTAATTCACAATTAATATGTGAAAGTCCTTATAGAAATAAAGATATACCATTTCAAAAACTACCAGAAACAACTCCTGTAAATAAAATACAGCTGAGGTGGTGACCTACAGAGCACTTCATCCTTTGCTCAAAAGGTTTCTCCTGTTAGAAGAATAATTACATTTATTTATTTTATTTTGAATAATTTTCTTATTCATTTGCATTGGCATCTGTACAATGTCTGGCTGAGATGGAGTTAACTTTATTTATAGGAGCCCATATGGTTTGTATTTTGTATTTGTGATTGAAACAGTGCTGATAACACACCAATGTTTTGGCTAATACTGCACACTGCTTGCATGACATCAAGGTTTTCTTTTTCCCACTCTACCCTATCTAGCAAGTAGGCTGGTAGTACATGAGAAGCTGGGAGGGGATGTGGCCAAGATGACTGATCCCAATTGACCAAAATAGCATTCCATACCATTTGACATTGTGCTCAGCAATAAGATCAGGGAAAGGAGCAGGAAGTTAGAATGTTTGTGGTTACAGTTTTTAGGTGCTTGAGTGACTGCTATACTTACTGAGGCCCTGATTTCCAGGATGTGACTAAACATCTACCTGACATGAGAAGTATATAAATTTTTCTTTTTGCTTTGCTTACATGTGCAGCTTTGCTTAATCTATTAAACTATTTTCATCTTGACCCGTGAGTTTTCAGCTTGTGACTATCTGATTCTTTCCTCTACCTTTCTGAGGGAGAGTGAGCAAGCTCCTGGGTGGGTGCTTGGCTGCTGGTCAGAGTCAACCCACCACAGCATCCCACTGTCAGACAATGATGATTTTTTAACCAGTCAACTGTTGCCATTTGTTTGCATTTACAAGATTCGATGGTATTAATTTAAATTTAAGAGGTGATTGCTTGTCTGCCTTTTTTAAATAATCAGGATTTTTTTGAGTACAGAATTTGCTACTTTGCAAAGATTATTAACTTGTAAAATTGAACACTCAAAGCACATGAGAAGCACCTTAGAATGAGAGATGCCACTGTTCATCAGTCTTAATCCTGGACTTAGGTGTGTATGGCTATTTAGGAGCCATGGCTGCAAAAGATAGTAAAATTTTTGAATTTGAATATGTTGGCCAAGGCACCTTTAGCTAAATATACAAGTAAATGTACTTTACCACTGAATCATTTCCTTTATCCTAGATCTAATATATTATCTGTATGGAAGAGCACATTCTGTAATGTATTGCAGCCAAATGATGTCTGACATTTCTATTTTTATTGTCCTCTTACACATTGTGATCTTATCTGTACAGAGTTAGTGCTAAACAATAGCAGTTGGATTTGAATCAGTCATTGTGTAAACTGATTTCTAAATTGTCAAGGGCAACAGCAATAACCTTAATTATGTTTTTCACTTATTTTCTCATATGCATCAACATTGTGCTGAGCTTCTTGGATTTGAAAGCTTTAACCATATCATCCTTACATTGTTCTGCACTTGATCCTTGAGATTACTTGCATTGTCTGCAGTAAATTCCAATTTCAATGCATCACAGTAGAAGAGGTAGATTATTTCAGCATGTCATATAAGCTGAATGAGTTTGGGAAGATAAACATGTGTTGGAATTCATAGAGCATAAACTTCATTTGATATGGCTGTTATAAATCACTGGACAAGAAACTGCAACACACTTAGGATCATCCTTTGTTCTACTCTACCACTGAGCATTTATATCCATCACAGAAATTGCACCTAGATAGGATTTAAGGTGTCATTTATTTGCAGGTGATGATAATGACAAATAAATCCTTACTGCGCTGTGCAAGCTCAGCAGCAAAACTGAGAGACACAGTAAAACACACCAGCTCAATAAATGGAATTATTTTATGGTGTTTTCTCATAAAGTAAGTTCAATAGTATGTAGCAAAATCTTGCTTCACGTTATCCTAAGTAAGTAATTTAATTTTGAACTCACAAGAATGAAATATATGAGGTGGTTGATTATGTGGTGAAGAGTAATGACAGATGCATTCTGAGTAAATTACAATACCTACAATCTTGTGTGTGGACCCAGTTTGCATGCAGAATATCAGCTCTTTCTAATGAGAAATTATTCTAGACTTCTGTGTGTTTAATTTTTCTGAATCATTTATACAATGTGTGGAAAGAATTGAAGAAATTATTAAACACCTACTTAAGCCAGATTCTTTTTTCTTGCTAACTTAGGCTGGTGTCTATTTTGCAGATAGTCTGAGAGAAATCCTGGAAGTACTCAGGATAACTTTGAAAAATATGATCTGAGTAGAAGCTCTTGCAACTACTAAGGGTTGTCAGAATTTCATTCCTTGCACCAGAAGAAGGCAACATGGCATTTCTTAAGCAGAATAAAATTTTAAGAAAGGAAATTGCTTTTAATACCCTATTGTAGCCTGTACAGAAGCTGTTTTAGAATATAGGTGTAATTAATAGGTTGCACATTGGCATCCAGTGCTCGAAATTGGTAATACTAAGGTTTTTCATTGGTTAAACCAAAGAAAAATGGAAGACAGCAGTACTGTGACACTGTGAAGGAAGTTCCCCTAAATACCACCTTAGGTTAGAAATGTGTTACTGTAAGTATTCCATTGCCAATTTCATTCTGTGTTATCAGATTTTAATTCTGTGCAAAGCTTGGAGAATACTGACATCATGAATCTAATATTAGATGTCCTAAGACTTAGCCTTCAGAATGTAGTGCAGACTATAAGAAAAAGTGTCTTCAAGAAAGTCTCTAATATGAATAAAACTGTTGAATTTAGAGATATAATAAGTTTGTGGTGATTTGGTTTTTTGTTGTTTGGTGTTTTTTTTTTTCCTTCTGTACTAGCAAACTGAAGTGTCAGAGGCCTTTCCCAAGTACTGGAATATGTCTGTTCAGGATGACTCCTGCAGTTGTTTCTCTCTAGTACAGTTCCAGGGTGATTACAGGTACTTGAGCACTTCTGGGACAACACGTCATAGCTAATCTTACCTTGGAGACTAAGTGTATGAAAGCAGGTATGGGCCATCCAGTGCCAGGTAGCCTTGGTAAATTCAGGGTATAATAACTCATAGTTAAATTTAGATGTCTATACTGTAGAAGTACAGTGTTGCATTAGACATCCTGTAGGCTCCTTTTATAACCAATGGAGAAAAGTAATTATTTTTAGTGTAAAATGTAAGTGAAAGTGAAATACAACATCAGAACTGAACAGTATTCAATAAGAGTAGATACTAGCTACTAGTATCACTGCACTGAAGTATACATAAATTATTCCAAAACTTTGTGTTTTTTCAATACTGATTTTTTGTTTTCTGGCAAAAGCTTAATGAAAATCATGATAAATAATGGAAAATGGTATGTTGAAAATCATGAATATGTAGGAAGCCACTGCAACAAATTATTTATAGCTGAAAGGACAATAATTTTTCACCAAAATTGCAGTACAGAAGAACAACCAGAAAAATTCTCACTTACAAAACCTGTAATTAGGGCTTGCTTGTAACTGCAAACCCAGATTCTCAAGGGTATCAGAGATATCCTTGCACATGTAACTGAAATTATCCTTGTATAATTGTTTGTCTATTCAAATCTCTCCTGCCTATTAAATTGTCACATTATAATAAAAAAGCTACAAGGGGAACATCCCAATTAATATCCAAAATTAGAACGGTTAATGCGTTCTCCTAGAAGGGCATTTCTAAGTGTTCATGCCAGGGTGGTGGGTAAAGGGAAAATACAGAGTTCTTGACTTTAGCTTGTATTTATCTGTCTCAGGGCCCCACTGTCCTTCCCACATTGAATACTCACATATTTTGAGTGGAAGAACTGAACTGGATTTTACAAAAAAAAATGTTGGAAAATTAAGATTTAAAGTTTGGAAATCACAGCCTTTCATTAAGAAAATTTGCATCATATGTAGACCCAGGTTAATATTTAGGAAATCAGACCTGGAAGCTATGTGTATACTGCTAAAATAGCAGGCAGGTCCTCAGGTATTAATGTCCAAGCTGTAAAATGTTAGCACGGCCCATAACACAGATTTGGTCAGTCTAGTGATCACTTATTTCCCAGTAATTCCTGGCCATTGTTTCACAGATAGCAAGAGTTAGAAGTCAGTTGCAATAGATGGCATAGATGGCATAAGCAAGTCTTCTGAGGAGAAGGAAGTTTAATAACGTGGGTATGAATAGTCCTATGTCACTTTCCCAGGTATGGCAAATGGGCCTTGACCCTATTCAATTTTCTAGTGCAGACATGCTGTTCATATAGCCAAACTTAATTTAAACTACTGTGTATATCTAATTAAGTTATGATATATACCTTGATCATAATGTCAATTTTCAGGTTAGAATAAGCTAACCTGAATTAGGTTAATAACTCTCTGGGCTCCTTTACTGTTCAATCAAGACAAAGAAGAAAAGAAAAAATAGCCCATGTAAGAATTTTTATTGCTCTCAAGATAATTCACTGCCTTCATTGACTACGGAAGCAGCCTAGGGACTTTCTCAAACTTCACTTTTTGTCATTTAAGCCTATCAATTAACTGTCTTCCATTATATGGGATGAATCAAATCCCTGACAACTAGTTCTTGTCATGTTCAATTATTGAAACAAATTAAAGTTTTCTTATTTTTTGAGGGGTTCTGTTGCTCCAAAAGACATTTCTGAGTTTAGCCTTGAGGCAGTTAAACGAATAAAATACACATTTTTGCTATATCAGCTAATGCAGTCACTGCTAATAAGTAGAATCATAGAAGCAACTAGGTTGGAAAAGACTTTTAAGATCATCAAGTCCAGCCATTACCCCAAGAAGACCACTAAACCATGTCACTGAGGGCCTCATCTACACAATTTTTGATCACTTCCAGGGACAGTGATTCCACCACTGCCGTGGGCGGCCTGTTCCAGTGCCTAAGCATCCTCTCTCTGAAGAAATTTTTCCTAATGCCCAATCTAAACCTCCCCTGGGGCAGCTTGAGGCCATTTTCTTTTGTCCTATTGCTTGCTACTTGGGAGAAGAGACCAACACATCTCACCACAGCCTCCTTTCAGGTAGCTATAGAGAGCGATAAGGTTCCCCCTGAGCCTTGTCTTCTCCACACTAAACCCCCTGCAGGTCCCTCAGTCGTTCCTCATCAGACTTGTGCTCCAGGCCCTTCAGCAGCTTCGTTGCCCTTCTCTGGACCTGCTCCAGCACCTCAATGTCTCTCCTGTAGTGAGGGGCCCAGAACTGAACACAGAATTTGAGGTGAGTCCTCACCAGTGCCAAGTACAGCGGGATACGCTGCCCTGGCCCTGCTGGCCACAGTATTGCTGATACAGACCAGGATAATGTTGGCCACCTTTTCTGCCTGGGCAAAACTAGCTCATGTTCAGCAGCCATCCCTCAGCACCCCCAAGTCCTTTGCTGCTGAGCAGCTTTCTAGCCACTCTTCCCCCAGCTTGTAGCATTGCATCTAGAGAAACAGACGGAGCAAACTAAGAGTGGATAAAAAAACCCCACAACAATTCACATATATATTGAAAATTTTAATTACATGAAGTTAACAATTTAGAAAACAAATAGCAAACTATCACTTCTTTTTTTTTTTTTTAAATACATAGCAGAATTCTTGCTCTTGGTTTCATAAAAAGATTTATCTCATGCTGAAAGATTTAAAAACCTGTGATTCCTCAAATGAGGGAAAAAAAGGGAACTAGTATTTTGCATTGAGAAAGAACGAAGTTTGTCTTATGAAGTCTTGCATTTTTTCTTGTGACATGTTTTTTTCTGGACGTAGTTCAGAGCAACTAACTGTAGGTGTCCCTACTTGAACAGGAGGTTGGTTCAGATGACCTCCATAAATTCCTTTAAGCTTCAACTGTTCTGCAATTCTATAATTGGTTTCCAAATTATTCTGTGACTTTATCTGCAGTTTTCTACAAGCAGTAGAATTAGTGAAAAATACTGTAGTTTCATTGTATGATTCTAAATTCTTTAAATTCTTTCATAGCAAAATGAAATGGTGAAAAATTTTGACTGCACAAGGAAGCTCATTTATTTTGCAAAAAAAAGTTAGTATACAAAATTTTGTAATTTCACATTATTCAACATACTAAACAATTTAATTTAGCATTATTATTCAACATATTAAGTTGAAAGTAAGGTAAATCACAAACTAGCTACTAATGTTCAATATCTAAGAGAAAATATCTGGGAAATAACACACATTCAAACCAACATAAGATTAAAAGAATTACAGTAGAAATGAAAATAGAGTCAAATATTTTGACATTGGTCAACTTTATTTGCTCAGTTAATTATTTGATTTTTCCAGATGAAAATAATTGGTTGGAGACGTTAATTTTGCCAAGAAATATTTGGTCATAGAATGTTTGATTTCAGAAAAGAATGGTGGTTCTGCCTGTTGAAATACAGGGGATACATGGGAGTCCATACCTATTTAAGACAGAGCAGTCTGAAATCAAAACCACTGTTTTGTAATTTTCAAAAGACCTTCAACACATTGTTCTATACTTAAGGTTAGTGTCCTAATTTTGCATACTAACCAAAGTGTCCCACTTTACCTAAACACCATCACCTGTCTGATAGTAGTGTCAACCAACAGATTGCAAAAAGTTCATTTTCACCTAATGCCCCAACAAAACAAAGCAAAAACTTTGAAAACTTTCTGTTTGTTTTTCCATTGTTTTCTTTTGTGCTTATGTAAGACAAAACAAATGTCAGGCCTCAAATTTGGCTTACACAAAAGAGATTCTTTTTCTACCTGCACCTACAAAAATATTTAGTATTAAATTAGCAATGTTTTCTTATTAACATTTAAAATCTTGCAACAGGAAGATTTCCAGTTGGAAAATTCATAAATAAGAAAATACACAAATATTCATCAGGTATTTACATTTGCTCCAAAGATTTTATGTCATCTTGTATAGTTTAGTTAGAGGTAAAAGACATTCATTGTTTCCTATATGCAGATCCAGGTCCTTTCTAAACCCAACTGAGTTACCTTCATGTAATGCTATTGGAATTTGGCAATTAGCTTTCTTTTATAAAACTCCATTTATTTAAGAATGACATAGATCCTGTTACGGACATGCAATTACTCCCTTCTTTCTCTAGCAATGAAGGTCGATTTGCAGGTCTTGGTGCTTGGAAAAATCCTAAACAAATTGTAAGGCAAGAGGCTGTTCCATTCTATACGAACACCACTTACTAATAGTATTTTCTAATACTTTATGACGGGGGTTTATGCACAGCATAATATATGTTCTTTGTGAGCAAGAAAAAGTAAGCATAACTATTTTGGGGGGGATAATAAATGTGGACATACCTGCCCTGAAGTCTGTTTGTCATGATTATGGTGACAAGATCAAGGAGAAAAAAAGATCACATCTCTTTGGTTGGTGGCACTAAAAGTATTGAAATAGAACAAAATGTGTGATTTTGAGATTCTATTTAATATTTAGCCTTTATAGCTTCTCTCCTATTTTGGTGGAACATCTTTTTTTGCAAACCATTATTTATCATAATGTTTTGAAGCACTGTCAGAAATATTAAATGCGGCACTCTACAAGAGAAGGATCATGGGGATTCTCCAGCTGCGTAATACGGACCAAGTCAGGTTCACCCATTTCAGACACTTGCCATAGAGCTGCTCTGTCATGGAGAAGCCATATGGGGGGCATGTGTAACACCGCCACAGGTATTTAAGCAAGGTAGCCTGTCAAAGGTCTGGTGTTTCCACTCACTCCTAGCTCTTTTATGTTTATTAGAATTGGACACACTAAAAATAAAACTGTGACATTTTGTACATGCATTTTGTTTTCTTCATCTAGTATGTTATTTTGCACTGTTGGCTATTGGATGCTTTAGGTCAAGTAGAAAACCAAATACTTTAGAAGGTATATAAAATAATAATCTTAACACATTAGTGGAAATAATAAGTATAAGGAGTAAAACCTAAGTGCAGTTAAAAAGAAACTTTTATAACTTAGAAAGTAAAAAAATGGATTATGATACAAGCTGAAAGTGAAGGAAAAACCTCACTGTGTTTGCTGTAATCTATTAAATTCATTATCCTAACACACTTTCACAAGCTCTATAGATTTGCTTTCAGACAACAGACTCTCTTACTTTGGTTTTGATAATAGTATAATAGCTTAGCTGAATGTCTTTGTTACTTCAGCTGAAATATTTTTCAGATGAATTTTTGAAGTTTCGTCCATAGAGGAATGAACTTAACATATTGATCATGTGTTATTCAGGAGGGTCTGACAGTTAAAACTGAGGTACCTATTTCTCCCTTGCATTAGTTCAGTGTACTGACATAACTCATAAATAGACATTTCTACGAGGAAAGCTTTATATATCAATGAAGCAGAATGTGTAAATGCCTTATGCATTTGCCTTGAAACTATACCATCTTCAGGGCAAGAGGGAAAACTGCTGGTGATTGCATATGATAGATTATAAAGCAATTAAAAAGGAAAAGTGGGGAGGAAGAGGATAACATAAGGTGTTTAAGTTTTTTATTAAAAGGAAGAGAAAAAAAATTTCAGTAGTGGATTGCAGTAGAGGTTGACCAAGGCATTCGGTTTCCTACCAAAAGTTTTATGGCATAAGATCCTTCCTTGCTTTTATGATGTTTCCTGAACTAAAGACTACATTTACAGCATGCTATATTAGCTGGACATGTGCCTTTAAAAATTTTAGGAGCCAGTTTTTTAGCTTTCAGGAACCTTGGAGAGCACTCATGACCTGAAAAAAAGAAATGGATAGGTACTTTTATCCTTTACACTAGAACATGATGTTTCAAAACAAACAATAAAAGAATATGAAAATTTTGCAAATAGTATTTAGATATGAAATAGGAATTTAGTATTGAGCTCACCACAGTACATGGAAATTTTAAATATTTTGGGGGGAATGTTTCTAAGATAATTGTCTTCCCTAGGAATGCAGTCACAGACTCGGTACAGGACTTCAAATAATGTCCTTTGGGAAGAAAGTGGAGAGAAACTGAAAACTGTCATGTAGACAGTGTTTATTACTGGAGCTTACATTTCTATGCCTTTATTTCACTAGGATGTTCAGCTCAGTGGGCACATGTCTTAAAGAAGATAGCGGATGCAAATAACTTACAGAATTAGATACTCAGATAAATGCCTAATTCTCTTAATAAATAGGGTTCATATTTTTTTATTAGAAGGACTACAAAACCACATAATTTTTTGAGACAGGAAAGTAAACATAGATCAGACACTAAGGATGTAAAGGCAAAACTGACAACAATAAAAAGAGAACTGATTTTTATGAGTTGAAAGGTCTGTTTTTATAAGATATCAGTATGAAAGACTCAAATGCAAATATCTGATCCCATATTTACAAGTCTTATCAAAAGTGTTTTGTGTGAGGTGTTGTATTAACCTACTTTACCAGAATACTGTGACTCAGACTAGACATTCATTATATGGATTATTTCAGATGGCCAAGTAATCCATACAAATTGAGGGCGAGTAGCTGAATTTTACAACTTGATATTTGGTGTATTAGATTATTGTCGTGTTTTTTAGTTTTCCCCCTTAGTGAATAGCATTTACCATCTAAACTCTTTCTAGAAATAAAATGGTACAAAACTATTGACATGACTATAAAGAAAAAAACCCCAAAATCATCCCCCACAAAAAAACAAACTTGCTTTCAAACTTACAAATGTTTCTATTTATAAAAAACAAGGTATAGTTCCTAAATTCAACATCATTCAAAAAGCAAGAAATAGCAAGACCAAAAAACCCCAAAACAAAACCACATCACTTGCATGTGAAAATCTCCTATATTCACCAATACTTTCAAACAAGAGTAAAATGTTAATTAAATTGTTTTTATCATGAATGCAATGCTGACTTCATAAAGAACCTAATACCATAATAAATTATTAGCTATTAAAATTAATTTGCAATGTATCAAAGTATCATACTAGCATAAATACCTTGTAGTTTAAGCTCATGAAAGCCAGTACAAGATAAGGATGAAATGACAAACCATACAATCTAATAGCGTTCCTGTTGACAAGCTAATTGCATTTCATTTTCATACAACAGAATCATAGAATCTCAGAATAGTTTGTGTTGGAATGGACCTTAATGGTCATCTACTTCCACCCCCCTGGCACTGTCAGTGACACCATCCACTAGACCAGGGTGCTAAAGGTGCTCAGAGCCCCATCCAACCTGGCCTTGTATGCTTCCAGGGATGGGGCAGCCACAAATTCTCTGTACAACCTGTACCTGCCCCTTACAACCCTTCTAGTGAAGAACTTCTTCCTCAAGTCTCTTTAAATCTCCCCTCTTTCAGCTTAACGACATCCCCCCTTGTCCTATCCCTAAATGCCCTTGTCAATCATCCCTTGCACAGGGCTCCAGGTATATGATATGAGTTGCTTTTCCCTTATCCACCAACAGCATAGTTCCTTTGTAGAAGGCCACCAGACTTTTCAGGCACAATTTGACCTTAATGAAGTCATGCTGGCTATCATCAATCACCACCTTATTGTCCATGTGCATATATTCCATGAGAATCTGCTCCATGGTCTTGCTGGGCACTGTGGTGAGACTGAGCTGCCTGGATTTCCCTTTTTTCTCTTTTTAAAAAATGAAGGCTATATTTCCCCATTTCCAGTCAGCAGGAACTTCACCAGACTGACTTTTCAAATATGATGGCTAAAGGCTTGGCAACTGTATGTGCCAGTTCCCTTGGGACCTGCTGATGCATCTAGCCAGGTCCCATGGACTTGTGCACCTTTCAGGTTCCTTAGATGATTTCAAACCTGATATTCACCTATAGCAGACGGTTCTTCCTACTTCCAGTCCCTTCCTGTGCCTTCTTTGCTATATGTATATTTTCTAGCCAGGAAATATTTTATTGTTTATGCAAAATGGAGCAGTAAGTCCCTAGACCACTGACAGGGCACAAATGCTTTGATTCTGCTGGTTTCTCCAATTTCCTCACCAGGAGAGGAGTCACTCTTATTTCTCACAGGAGTCTTCCTACTCTCCTCATTTAATACCAGGGGCCATGTGGAGACATGATGTTATACCCTCTCCGGTCCTATTTTATCTTCTCATTACTGTACCTGTAACCCACTTGAAATGTCTTTCCACTGATTTCCAGCATCTGCCAACACTTGTAATCAGTCACTGTAACAAGCTGCCCTGCTGCTTTCCTTTAGCACCTTCCTAGGAATAAGCACCAACAAGCTCTTCTAGGCCGTCCACCTGTCCAGAATAATTTTGTTTCTTGTTTCTTAAAAAGTTTATTAAATTATTCATGACCACACATGGCTTATCAAAATCTACAGTATTTATGTATGACAAAAAAGGATTAGAACAGATCAGATATTTAGAATTATCATATCTTTATGAATGGTGATGGGGAAATGTGATGAAAAATTGATCTTCAGTTTAAAGTAGAAAAGAATGTTGCATGATCCAGTGACTTAAATGAAAAGGTCGACTAATTTGGACTCAAAATGTACATTCTTACCAGTAAAATTAATTAATCCAAATTAATTAACTTATTATGAGGAATCCCTCTTCAAACAAGATTTTGAAATTTTCTAGTTTTTTCCCCCTAAAGCATGCTAATGAACTTTTGTTATATACAGAAAACGTGATTACAGTTTTCCTGTGAAAAAGTACTCCAAAATTAGATGGATGCTGCTCAGCCTTGAAAAATACTCTTAAATAATTTGCTGTATATTCCATGTATAGACTTTAGCAGGGTGCCTTTAAGCTAAACTTAAATCAAAAAGAAAAAAAAATCAATAAAGCCCCAAAAGAAACCCACCATCTTTCTCAGACTGTATAATTTTTAATTTAACTACTGTGTCTTGGAGAGCCTGTAGGGACCAAAAGCAGACTGAAACATAAACTAAGAAATGAGCTAATATATTGTGGAATTCTATACTAACCAAATAACCCTGAAGACTGTCAGCATCATGTTATCTTCTAGTACCTGGGAAGCGTGAAACAGATTAAGAAGTTTCTATCTAATCACAAATTTCCCTAGCCGAAGAGTCTTGTAAGATTTGATCTGGCAAATTACAGACATTTATGTTTCAAGTATTCCACATGGAAATTATGGGGAGTCCTTTTTTAGGCCCTTTGGATTTTCCTATTGATGATTTAGTGATCCAGAAGGTAAAAATCTGATCTTTAATGCATGAAAGTATTGAGCCCATACTTTACACTACTTATGCTCTTAAAGCTAATTCCTAGTTCTTTTCTCAGCCGTGGCTGAAGTTGCACAACATGCTTGCTTTCTAGAGTATGTGGATGCACATACCTTCCAGCAGAAATCAAATCTCTGTTTGGTTTGTTGTTTCTTTTTTTGTTGTTTTTTCTTTTGTTTGTTTGTTTATTTGGTTGGTTGGTTTTTTGAGGTGTTTTGGTTTTTTTTCTTTTTTTTCCTTTGCAAAGATGCACATTCATATCTCTTCCCAGGAGGGAACCATAAGCTAGGTTGCATGGCTGTTCTCTTGGTGTAAATGCACAGGACAGAGAAAGAATCTTTGCAAAAAATGTAGGTCAAGTTCTTGATTCAATATGAAGGGTATAAGTTGTATAGGAATCCTGGATTCCAGTTCCTGTTCCGTGGACATCTTATGCGTTTTATTTAAATTGAGTAAACAGTAATTGAAGCATAAAGAAATGGTGGGATTCAGGTGTTTGACAAACTTGACTGCCTTCTAGGACAAAGTAACCTGCTCTGTTGAGGAATGCACATTGCCTCCCTGGATTTATCCAAGGCTTTCAATACGGTTTCCCACAGCCTCCTCCTAGAGAAACTGTCACCTTACGGTCTAGACAAGTGATCTGTGCAGTAGGTACAAAACTGGCTGACAGGTTGCCCTCAGTAGGTGATGGTGCTTTTAAAACTGGTGACCTGTCAGCAAAGCGGCTCCCCAGAGATCGATATGAGGACCAACGCTGTTTAATACCTTCATAATGATCTGGAAGAAGGATTAGTTGTACCCTGGTGAAGGGTGCCATTTGATACCAAACTGGGTGGGGGAGTAGACAATTAAGAATGGAGAGACACCCTGAAGGAAGATAGAGATAGCTGCAAGAGTAGGTTAACAGGAACCTTATTGTCATGGTTTAAGCCCATCCAGCAACTAAATACCATGAAGATGCTTGCTTATCCTCTCCTCTCCCCTCCCATGGATGGAGAGGAGATGGAGAGAAATGGGTTCAGATAACAATAAAAAATGCAAATAAAGAAAAACAAAATGTTACCACCACTACCATGATTCTATGATTAGTAGCCACTAAGTAATTTAGCTTTATACGAGAGAAATGTGACTCTTTGAACCATGATTCACCTGCTTTTTCTGGCCAGAGACTGTGTTCTTGCCATCATTTCAGTGTTTTGAATATGCGAAGTGGATGCAAGCTTTTTGGAACATGGCACTGTACAAACTACTACAAAGAAAATTGACGCTATCACAGCTGAAATCAGTACAAATGGCCAGGAAAATGGGAATGCAAAAAAGAAATTTGAAGAAGTATTTCTATTCAACCTCTTTATAGAATTGCATCAAATACAGTTAGAGCGTTATGTTTCTAGTGCTTCAGTGAAAAGATTGAATTAAAAAGATTCTGTTCTGTATATTCAAATACCAAAGGGAAATCAAAGCTTATGGATTTAAAAATTTGAATGGATGTTGGAGATAAGTATGCCCATCAATTTAGTGACATTTTCCAGAATATCTTCACAGCACACAGTAATCAAAAGTAATCACACTATGTTCAAAGAAACAAGGAAATCTGAATGTAAATTGCTTCCTGTCTGGGAATAGCAGAGTAAATTCCAAATATATGGGATTCAATTAATTTTTCTTTAGAGAAGAAGTTTTCTCATTCTATTTCTGCTAGTGTGCTGCATAGTTTTGCTGTCATCACTTGTCAGCATATCAAATGTTTCATTTTGCAGTACTTTTTGGGATCACTAGCTTTTACTGACTTTACACTGTTAATGTGTAGTGTTGATGAATAACAATGTAATAAGAAGCCAGTCTGGAATGAGGAAGACTGCCTTGAGTGAAGTAATGATCACAGTCTTTGCATCATCCAAGTCCTGTTCTTGGAGCATTAAATGTTGATGAGAACTTTATTGCCTTATTCTCTGAGCATTCCTACACTTCAGGAAATGTTGATTGGGCCCAGAGTGCACTTCATATATATTATTTAGATTATTTAGGTTATGGTGTCATTTGTGTGCTCGTCAAAGTGGAACAAACTGGTAGATTAATATATGTTAATGGGTGCCTCAAAATAAGGACACTTGAAGCCTTACGATGCCAGAACCTTTATTCTCATAGGTACACTTTCAGCATTCAGGTACCTGTTACCACTGTCACAGGTATTGCATATAGTTTACACTGCTGAGTTATTAGGCTATAACAGGACAACAGTGGAGCTTGTGTCTGATTTAGCTGAACTCCTGGCAGCATGTGACATGGACATTGAATGTCCTTTTGGTTGGCAGAAAACCAAATGATAGATAAGACCAAATGCAAACAAAATCAGGAATAGTTATCAAAAGCAGAAGCAAAGTCTTGCATCTGGAACAGAATAACAAGGTAGTACCAACTGCATAGAAAGCACTTCACAGAATGCCTTGGGTTCTTAGTGGAGAATGATTCAGGACAATGTCCTTGCATAAAAGAAGGCCAGCAGATTCCTGGACTGTATTAGGAAGAGTGTTGATAATGAAGTTGAGGGATGTAATTCTTCCCCTCTACTCAGCATTTGTAAGGCCATATCTGGACCAGGTGAGGCTTCCCTGTAAATAAAAACTTTGATGTATAAGAGTCCAGCAGAGAGCTGGCAGCCCAGCTTGAAGAGTGAAGCACATGGGGAAAATGGTTTTGTTCAACCTCATAAAAAAAAAAAGATACCTATATATCTGTTTTATAGAGGCAGTGAAGCTAGTATCTCTTTGGAGGTATGCAATAAAAGGACAAGAGGTAATTGTAACAATGGAAATTTCAGTTCGGTAGCAGGAAAAATTTTTCTGCATAAGAATGGTAAAACACTAGAGAGACTGCCCATTAGATCATTTAGTCTCCATCCTTGGTGAGTGGGTGTTTGACTAGATGAACTGTAAAGATGTCTTCCAACCCCAGTTATTCAATGATTCTGTGACATTGCTTGTGTAACATGATAGACAAACAAATTCCTAACAGTCTTAATTATGGGTAGCTGCTGTTCTCTGCTCTATTCCTGTGGTGATTAAAGTGAGGCAGGAACAAAAAAGCATTTTTTATTTTTGGTGACCATGCATGCAAGAGATTAAGATTGTTGCATGTACCACACCTTTTTCTGTGTACCAGCTTTCAAAGGGGGTACACAGAAATGCTGGATATCCCAGTTAGGATTAAATGGGACTTGAGAAATGTAACTGTTGGCAAATGTCATAGGGTGAATAAAGGCAACAGATTGCCAACACCTGCCTGTCTTCATTTGTTCCCCCCCACTTCATTTTCCCTCTTTATAACCGAATTTTATCTACCAGTCTTTTGCATAGACATAGTAACTGGCTATGTGTTTCCTGGTTCTCTTTGTCATTTTTGACCTATTCTGCAAGGTGGCATATACCTGAGATTCCTGTCTCAGCAGGAAAAGACTTATATGACCAAGCAGTTAGCTGGGGAAAAGTGTATAGGTAAAGTGGCTACAGCATGCCAAACAGGAGAAAGCAACAGGGAGAATGAGGAAAGATTTGTTTGCTCTGCAGTTCTTTAGGAGCTGATGGAAAAATGCTGCAGCTGGTCTGTCTCTGGGGGGCTAAAAAAACTTCATAATGGCTAAGGAAGCAGTTCCAGCTAATTAGGCCCTGAAGATCAGAAAACAAGTTTTCACCACTCTTGCCAAAGAAAACCAAGCTTCTCCCTTGATGAAGCAAAAACTTCTGACTTCTTTACATTCCTTTTCCTTTATGGTTCCTGTGAGAAATGATCATTGGTTATATGCCTCAGCTTTTGGCTGAAATGCCCTGTGAAGACTACACTTGCCTAGCTTCTCACAGCTCACACATTCTGCTCCAGAGTCAGTTAAAAAAAACCCAACTTTCCATCCTCCCACCCTGCACAAGAAAAATCTGCAAATTTTCTTCCCGGAACAAGAAAGTATTTCTGAGGCACGCTTCCAGCTCACAAAGTGCCATGGAATCTTTACAGTCCGTAATCCCTTCTGTAAGACTCCACAAAACATATCTAGTAAGAAGGCACAAGGTAATGGACAACAGTGAAAAATCTGCATTTAAATTAAGAATATGTCACAAACTTTTGAGAAAACCAAAACTTCATTTACTGGGAACTCCAAAATCACCTATAACTTTGGCAAACATGTAATGGGAAACAGAGCCTAGAATTCTTGTTATAGGGGAAGATACAGGAAGAGATTTCAGGGGGTGCCAAATCATACACCACCACAAATAGCAGTGAGTGGGTGAACAGGATCCGTGAGGGAACAGCAATAACAAGACTACCCAACATCACCTTCTGTTTCCCTCAGGACAGAAGGTATATGGGAAGAGTTCATTTTCCCTCCAGCCAATTTCACTGAAGGATTAGTGGAGCTAAGCTCTGGAGAGAATAAACTGAGAATATTATGCATGGCCAGACGATCTGTGCTGTGGGAGACTGTCTTTTGTGAGCCTGAGCAACAAGAGAAGGCAGAATAGCAGAGCTGAATTGATATGTATGTTGTTGAAAACTGGTGTCAAACTGAATTGAAAAACAGAAAAAAACAAGCTCAGATCTTAATGTCCTTTACTTTGTTTTTGTAATCTTCCCTGAATTGAGAGCAAAGTAAGAATTTCCTACTCTTACAGTAGCCCAAGTGTACTAAATGAGGCCTTGAGCATGGTAGAGGTGTTTTGTCAGTATTTGGCACAATTCTCCTTCACAATATGCTACTGATGGTATTCATCATAGGATCACTGAATAATTCAGGTTGTAAGGGGCCTCCAGTGGTTATGTAGTCATCATTTTCCTGCAGTCCTGAGTAAATAATTGTTCAAATTCCCTTCAAAATTCCCTATAACTTCAGACTAAAACACTAGCACTCAAAATCTACTGGGATCAATAGGTTTATTTTTTGGAGCTCATTTTCTCAAAGTTTTGTAGGAAGCTGCAGTAGTGTTTCAAAGCTGGAGTACCTGTCTATTTTACTGCCTTACCCTTGTATTGATCTTATGGAGCATTGACATTATGACAGAATTCTCAGAGATCTTTTATATACTTTTTCTCATTAATGTTATTACCATCATTCTTTGATCTTGAAAAATAAGATATTAAAAAGAAAGATTAAGATTCCTTTTGCTCAAAACAAAAAGTATAAACGTAGAAAAATGTTATTGGTTGTAATTTTGAAAGGGTGACATGGAAGACAATGAATGAAATTCCACGTTAATAAAAATATGTGTAAGAGAAGCTAAGTAGGAAAGTTTATATCATTTAAGGCTAGAGTAGTTGCGTTAAGCAGAAGTTGAAACTTATACCTGTTGGCCTTTTACTTTCCAGTAAACTAGCTTGCTGCAGAATTTAGTGTATTCAGTCTTTAATCATAATAATCTCCCCCTTGTATTCTTAACATCAGTATAATATTACTATTCTCTTCTTCATTACTGATAATGTGTGACATTGAACTAATCACTTGTGCGGTGATTACAAAATACATTCTGTTCATTCCTCATTAGCTTCCATGAACCACTGAGAAATACTGAGCTGGCCTGGCATTATATTTTTATCATCCCCTTTGTGACTTGTCTGGCATTTAATCACTGCAGTTCTGTAGAAATTCCTTGTAGCTTTGTCATGTACAGTTTTATTTTCAGACTGCTACACCAAACCCATGGATACTTGAAATGCTCACATGTGGGTCAAATAGAACAATCTTTTTTCTTTCTTTTTTTTTTCAGAAACAATAATTGTAATATGGAGTAAACTACAGTGATACTGAAGTAAAACAACACAGAAACATAAAGTTCAGAAAGAAGCTTATCTTTTTTAGGTAAGGAAAATATTTGCCATGCCAGCATTGACAATATTTCAAGGGTTACATGTGTTGCTTGGGTATAATTAAATAAGTCATAGTTAATTAGAGCTAACCTTAGAGAGCTAACCCAGAAGACTTAACAAGGCTTAGTGCATAATGTTTGCTTTACTCTCCTGAGTGTGCTGTTGTTTTCATGCCTTCTGGTTAGAGTTCATTTCACTGGTATTTATTGCCCACATCTGAACTGGTCACCTTATTCATAAGGTTCAGATATAATTCATCAGAACAATGGAATGCACCTGTCTTTGATGAATCACAGACAAGTATCTGTTCCTTTGCATTTTCTTATGAGAGGCTGGAGTGACTACGCATTGGGTTAACCTCAGTAAGGCAGCTAAAAACCACACAGCCACTCTATCATTCCACCCCATTGGGATGGGAGAGAGAATCAGGAGAGTAAAATTTTGAAAACTTGTGGGTTGAGATGAAAGCCGTTTAATAGGAAAAACAAAAGGTGCATGAGCAAGTGAAGCAAAATAAGGAATTCATTTCCTAATTCCCATTGGCATGTAGGCAGGTGTTCAGTCATCTTTGGGAAAGCAAGACTCCATCATGTGTTAGTTGAGAAGACAAACTCCATAAACCTGAATGCTCCCCCTCACTTGCTCCTTCTTTGCCCATCACCTTTTATTGTTAAGCACACTGTCGTACAGTATGGGATATCCCTTGCTAAGCTGAGGTCAGCTGCCCCAGCTGTGTCTCCTCCCAGCTTCTTGTTGCCCTACTCTACTCACTTGGTTGGGAAGTGTGAGGAGCAGCAAAGGCCTGGATACTGTATAAGGACTGTTTTGCTGTAGCTAAAACACTGGATAATAGAATATCAGATTGGAAGGGACCTTAAGGATCATCTGGTCTAACTTTTCCAGGCAAAGGCATGGTCTAGACCTCATGGCCCAGCACCTTGCCCAGCCAGACATTAAAAATGTCCAATGTTGGGGAATCCACCACTTCTCCCTGGAAGATTATTCCAATGCCTGGTTGATCTCACTGTGAAAAGTTTTCTTCTTTTGTCCTGTTTTGTCCCAGGAGTAACTTAAGCCCATTGCACCTTGTCATTAATAACACTTGTGTTATTGACACAGTTGTCATTGCAAATAGATAGCATAGAACTATACAAGCTACTATGAAGAAAAGCAACTCTATCCAAGCCAAAACCAATACACTACTTTAGACATAGATGTCTACTATGCAGCTGTCTACACTTGGTGAAAAATCCTTCTTGTGTCTGCATACGTTTCCAGCTTTTTTTCTTCATTGTGAAGTTTTTGGTTTTACCAGTTCTTCCTATTATAAATTTTTTCTAAAACTTTTTTCCCTCCAATAAATTTTCTATTTCTATCTTGTAGAATGTCACTATGCTTTTTTTTCTCCCTTATCACTCTACAGATGTTCCTTAGAACTTGAAAGTTGTTCATATGTTTGTTTTCTCTAACTGTACAGTCAAACTACACATATACAATGTCATCAGTAAGTTTCTCACTTATTACTTCCCTTTTTTCATGTCTCAGCTCCTTCAAAATAAAATAGTTTCCTGGAAATAGTTGAATTATGGCAAAGGATGCTGTTTTCTGCATCAGCTTTATTGCAGTCCTACAGATTGTTTATATTCTGTTATCTTGATATAGATGATAACACAGTATAGAAATAAACTGAGTAGCAATGATGAATGGTTAAAGACAGGATATATGTAAGCATCTCTCCTAGCATATCAGCAGCCTGTTACATTACTTATCGTAAGACATCATTATGTTGATATGCAAGGGACAGAGACACCAGAAGAACATATTAGTCTCAATTTTCCTGGATTGTTCATGGCCAAAGTCATAGGTGACATTTCTATTACAGGATCTTTCTTGTGGGACTTCTAAAAAATCTGTTCTTTCTCTAGCTAAATTAAAATTTTATTTCTCTTTAGAGTTTGTTTTTAGGGTAAAGTGTCTAATAAGTTGCATTATTTTGAAATCTGGGGAAAAAAATCAGTGTCAGTTTCCATAATTCAAGTGAAAAGAAATTGTACTGGGGAACAGTGAAAACAACTTGCATCTCTGGTACGTGTTTCTTCAGCAGGAAGCTTGACACAGTAAATTTTATCTGCAGTTTGACTCTATTTCTGAATTGCATAGTAGTACATAAAATGAAGTAACATAGCAACAGCTTGACAAAAATTTTATATAATCTGACTGGCTAAACAGATTCAGATGCATCCCAATGTATGATGACTAGCATTAGTTATAGTTGCATCTTTATGGCCTTAGCCTTCTGGAAAATTTAATCCATTCATTATGTTACTGTGCATAAACTGACAACAGTGAATATAATAGGTGCTAGTTCTTTGCCTGCAACAGTCATGCAGATGTACAGAGCAGCAAGCACTGAGGTCAAATTGATGTCAGGTAGGAGGCTGAGGTCAACTAAGACAGGCAACTGGCATCAGTGCCTGATGGACATCCATTTCCACAGGAGCTAAAGATCAGCGCACACTACAACAATTCTGAGCCTGAGTATGCGCACAATTTGACCTTGTGTCGTGGTTTAAGCTCAGTCGTAAATTAGAAAAGCATGTAACCTGCTTGTTCCCTCCCACAACCTGTCTTCCCCCCCCCCCCCCAATCCTGGAGGGATGGGGAGGAGAATCGAAAGAATGTAACTCCCACGGGTTGAGATAAGAACAGTCCAGTAACTAAGACATAACACAAACCACTGCTGCTACCACCAATAATAATAATGATAAGGGAAATAACAAAGGAAGAGAATACAATCACCACTCACCGATCGAGCAGAGAGAGCTAGCCCTTCCGGGTATCTCCCAGTTTACATCCTG
>WYDI02002939.1:0-13458 GCA_009867235.2 Psittacus erithacus | reverse complement strand
TCTCTTCCCCATCCCTCCGGGAGCCGAGGGAGGAGGTGGGGGGGCAGTGAGTGGGCTGCGTGGCAGGCCTTAAACCAAGACATCCTGACAGGAAAAAAAAAGACATTTTTCATATTTAGCATGTACAATGCAAATATATATGTGTGAACTCATGATTCTAGGCTTTGTTTACAATCAGTGGGGCAAAAAACTCTCAACTTTGGGGCACAACTCATGCAACATCAGAGAGCATTGAGATTAAACAAACGGCAAGCTCAGGACTTCAACATTTTAAAATTAGTCCCTTGCCCAATACTAGGTTCTGCAGGAAGCAATCCTGAATTTGAAACCACAGGGAATTAAGGCAAACTCATTTTCTGGAGACACTTATGGAAGGAATGTACATGTATGTTTGATAGAATGTTCTTTTTTTTAAAACCGTGTATCTTTTGACAAAATTGATCTCAATTTACTTTTGAGAACATGATTCACTTCATCCCGCTTTTCAAAGAAACCCTAATTCAGATTTATCATATGCCAAGCCCATTAGGCCTGCAAAGAAATATAAGTACCAGCTATAAAAACGTATAGTTCTAGGAAAGTGGTAGCACTGTTATAATCAAAATTGAGGCATGGTTTGACTTGAAAAATAGATCTGAAACTGAGAACATCTAAGGAACAACCATTTTATGAAATGTCTGTGATTATTACCACATCTGCTTGGACATATAAATGTATTTTATTTGTACTATAGTGAACGGGGGCTCTAAATCAATGATTGTGGTTTCTATTTGAGAAGACAAGAAAGTCATCGCTATGCTGATATTTTCCATTTGGATAATGGAAACGGTGAAGCAACAGAACATAATTTGCCTTGACATTAAGCATTTCTTGGTTTTGAAATTTTCAGTTAATGTTGTTTGAAGTTTTCTTCTAATTTATTTTTTTTTTGTTTAAGATTGAAAACTATTAATGACCCAGTGTGACTAAAATATCTTACAGTTTCACAGATTTTGACAGAGTAAATTCTAGGTGTTTATTTCTTATTTAGTGTAATGAATATATTATAATCTTTTTCTTTTTTGGGGGGGGGAAGGGAGAAAAAAATCCCAAAACCAAATAAACAGACAGCCTCCCCCCCAAAAAAAAAAAAAGACAAAAAAACCAACCAAACAAAAAAAAAAGCCCAACCCAAAATATCAATCCAGAAACCCCCAGACAAATAAAACCCACGTAGAGGCAGATACTTAGTTTTCTCGTTAAAAACACTGGGAATAATCCACTCTAACCTTGCAATATTTTTCTTTCCTATTGCATTAATCTAATTTTTTGCTCAAAGGTGTAAGAAGATTGATGTAAGAAGCATATTATCAGAGTACATTTAATTATATCTTCATTTACAATTATATTGTCAGATACCCACAGGCATAGAAGCCCCCAAATTAAAACTTATTACTATGTTATGTTGTGACATTTGTCATTTTGCATTTAAGATAATAATGTGTTGAATTTAAGTTTTAAAAACAAATCAGCTCTGGATTACAGCCAAAGTGAATTACTTTTTGTATCTCCTAAAAATTTCAAGCATTCATGAAAAATTCTCCCTCCCCCTTAAGTTTTTATGGATGACACTTCATGAAAGTTCTAAAAAGATGTAAATTATCTCACACTGCTACTGTCCACATTGGTCCCTCCTTGGACCTGTAACCCACCATACACTTCATTTCTCAACCCTTCTCCACTTCTGCTTTACTCTGCTGCTTCACCGTTGACATGACCCCACCCTATATGACTAGCTTACTCCTGTACTAAAGACTCTCTTTATCTCCCATTTTTAATTGATACAATTTCTTGATCTGTTCTTCAACCAAAGGGTTTCTGTGACAAGGTAATTGATAATAAAGTTTACAGAGATGCATCTGCACCTTAAAAAAACACCATAGAAAGATAATGACCATTATAAATAAGTTCTAAAAAGACTTCCTAGAGCTTCTAGCATAAAGGCTGACAAATGGAAAACTATTATGAAGCACAAATGTAGAAGCTGAAGGAAGTGTATAGAATCATAGAATAGGATCATAGAATAGTTAGGGTTGGAAAGGACCTTAAGATCATGTAGTTCCAACCCCCCTGCCATGGGCAGGGGCACCTCACACTAGACCATGTCACCCAAGGCTCTGTCCAACCTGGCCTTGAACACCGCCAGGGATGGAGCATTCACAACTTCCCTGGGCAACCCGTTCCAGCACCTCGTCACCCTTAAAGAACTTCCTCCTTATATCCAATCTAAACTTCCCTGATTAAGTTTGTACCCATTACCTCTTGTCCTATCACTACAGGAAGAAATAATGGTTTCCAGAAATTACTGATCTCATCAGAGAACGACAGCTTCAAGTTCATTTTCACTCTTCCCTGAAAGGACGGTATCCCTTTTTTCAGGTGTTTGTGGTTTTTATGTTTTTATCAGCTGAGGGTTCAGTGAAAGATGCACATATTCTTCTGCTACTAAGCAACCTAATTTCAACAACCATCATAGAATCATAGAATAGTCAGGGTTGGAAAAGACTATAAGATCATATAGTTCCAATCCCTTTGCCATGGGCAGGGACACCTCACACTAAACCATGCCACCCAAGGCTCTGTCCAGCCTGGTCTTGAACACAGTCAGGGATGGAGCATTCACAAATTCCCTGGGCAACCCATTCCAGTGCCTCACCACTCTTACAGTAAAGAACTTTGTCGTTATATCCAATCTAAACTTCACCTGTTGAAGTTTTAACCTGTTACCCCTTGTCCTATCTGCATAGGAGCTTGTGAAGTCCTACTGATGTTTTGAAACAGTATTCACTTTTTCCTGACCCTATAGACCATTTTTTACTAACATTTGGACCTTCAAGTAAGTTTGCCAGTTATGGTAAAGAAAGAGAATGAGGAATCATTGTTCATTGGAAAGTGGCATCTGAAGGATTCTCTCTGGCCTGTAAGAGTTTGTAAGGTGCAACTTTGTTAGAAATTCCTTCTCTATTTAATTGCTAGTTCAGTCTAATTAACAGCAGTCTGAGATCCTTGTATGTCCATTGGGAAATGTAACAAGGAATGCCTTAAATGATGACGTGTAATGGAAAAGATAATAATAAAAGTTTCGAGAGTGTTACTGCCTGTGAAACAGTAGATAAATAATCTATACGAACGAAGAATTTTTTTAAGCTCCAGACCATAAATGTGTAATGGGGTGGAAAAAAAGAAGAAATAAAAATAAGATGATTAACTGTTGAAACAGTAAAATCAAGACAAGCAGAATGTAATTTTAAATATTCTAAGCAATAAAAGTATTTTTACATTTCTGCTTGAATGTAAGAACTTGTCAGAGTTTTCTTCCCTCTTTGACAGTCAAAACCACTAGATTTTATCAAACAGTGGCAAACTATTAAAGTTCAGAATTTAAAAGGTTCTTTTTAAACCTTTCTGAAATGGAACACTTTTTAAAACAAGCTTTAAAAATCTTTATGTAAAAATGCTCACCTTGAGTTTCTACAACTCCAGAAATTCAGTGCAAAAAAAAAAAAAAAAAGCCAGTGTTTGTTGGGGCTCGTGCTGTTCTTCAGTAACCACTACTGCTGTAAAGGGTTCAGTCTTTTATAAGGGTTCAGTTCTATTTATATGGATGTCTTAAGAAGATGCTGCCTAAGCTTCACGTTATTGCAAATGCTGTGTCCAGAATTTTAACTCACTCCAAGCAATTCAACATGTCACTCCAGTCTTGAAGGAAAGTCACAGTGCAACTGCTTGTCAAATACAGATTCACTTTAAAATTATTTTAGTGACTTCTACAACAATGTATAGTTCTCGATTTAGAACTGGGGCACAGGAGGAGAGGGAGGGAGCAAGACATATGCTGTAACAGAGATAGACCTGTCTAATAAAGAAGCCTGAGTCTTACATCATCCATACAACAAAATGGAAAAGATACAATTTTTTAAGCTATCTGTAGTTATTCCTTTACTAAGGAACACTATGTTTCCTGAAGAAACAGACAAATCTAAAATATATACAAATGGATTGAGCTATCTTAATATAATCTATATAGCATGTGTTTAAAAATTTCATTAAATATCTGGACTGCACTTTTTTAAGACCATAAAGATTAAATTACAGTGGGAAAGCCAGTAGGTTTTCTGACAGCTGTAACACTTCCTTCTTTTTGAGACTCATTGATCCTTTGACTGTTTTACTTTGTGAGGAAACGAACGCTATTTTTAAAATCAGCAACATAGAAAACCTTTATCATTCTCTCTTGCTTTTCTTACTTGGATATCTTTCTCTACATTTAACTGGTTTCCACAGCTTCGCTTGAGTTTATCAATTAATAACTTATGGGCCTGGTTTGTCTTAATTTCCATCTTTTTGTTTTTAATCAGCTGCTTTATCACAGTAGAGGGAGGCATTTAGGCTATCCATTACCACATTCCAAACTGTTCCAGTGTGTATACATTTCATCACTGTCTAAATTCAACTTCAAAAATTAACACAGTTTATATCAGTTCAAATGAGATTATACTACTATTTAAATATAGTGTTCTACTAGCTGAAATCTAAGTAATCGTTCTAATACTGTCTCCAGTAATGTATAGGTTGTCTCTGTTAAGAACAGGAAAACCTTGATAACCAGAATTCATTACAGCCAGAATCTGAGCCAAGGTTAGAACGAGCATTACAGTTACCATCCATTTTTTGGATTGTGTTACTGAAAAGGACTTATGTGTGGACTGGTTTTGTATAGCACTGTCCTAATTTGTGGTACTTTATTTTAAATTTACATTAGTAAAGATGGCTTCAAGTAAGTTAATATTCATGGCTGTTGGAATGGTTAAGGCTGCGGAGCATCTCTCTCATGAGGAAAAGCTGAGGGAGCTGGGAGTGTCCAGCTGGAGAAGAAAAAGCTCAGGGGGGATCTTATCAACAATCCAAGTATCTGAAGGGAAGGTATCAAGCGGATGGAACCAGACTTTTCTCAGTGGCGCCAGGAGATAAGACAAGAAGCAACAGGTATAAACTAAAGCATGGAGAGTTCTATCTGAACATGAGGAAGAACTTCTTCACTGTGAGGGTAATTGAGCACTGGAATAGGTTGCCCAGAGAGATTGTAGAGTTTCCTTTCCTGGAGATACTCAAAGAGGCATCTGGACACAATCCTGAGTAACGTACTCTAGGTAACCCTCTTTGATCAAGGAGATTGGGTTAGATGGCAACCGATGGTCCCTTCTAACCTCAGCTATTCTGTTATTCCTTGATTTTGTAATGCATAATATGCATTGCAAAGATCTAATTTGTTTTCTTGAGAGCACTGAACAGCTTTTTGACAAGTAAAGTAAACTTCTTATGGTATAATCAAGGAAACATCTTAGTGACGTGGCCGATAATGCTATTCAAAGTCTTATCTATGAATGATTCTTCATTTGTGATGCCTTTTCTGACTGGCATTTGGTGGAAATTAGTGAGTCATACACAAATACAATACTAGGTATTCCTTTTGCACATACTTTTATTTTAGCAGATACAATCTTTTTTTTTTATTCAAGAGATACTTAGATTTCTTTAATGCTCATAAGTAGCTGAAAATCATGTTTTGATGTTAATGATCTGTAACACTGGTTTTCTATTTCAGTAGCAAGTACACACCATGATTGGATCAAATTCTCCTAGGCTATGCTTTTGAATCTTAAGTGCTTCAAAATCTAAGCATGTTAACCAGATTAAAAATCAAATTCCATCTTCAAGCTCAAAAGTCAAACCAAGTCGGCTCTAAGAAGTACTTGAGATAAGTTAGGTATAGCTTATTCTTCCTTAGGGAGACAGAAACTTCTCAGTGTCCTGTCAGGCCTTGTATTAATTCTTCTCTGAAAATTCACTTTTTATTTTCCCTTATTATGTCACTCAAAAAGTATATAATACACATAAGAATTTGGCATTATCAATAACTGATATTTCAAACATTCTTAGTTTCTGTATTTCAGAATACAAGTGACAGTCACAAGGTAAAAGGCAGTTCATGGCTTCTGTGTGGTTGTTCCTCCCCCGCCATCAGTTCTACCAAGAGATTACGAAAGCGATAAAACAATGAAATTATTCCACTGGTGTAGCTGCTGGTTGTCCATGCCAAGTGATGGTACTCAAGATGATCTGCTCCATAACCTTCCCTGATGTCAGGCTGACAGGCCTGTAGTTCCCCAGGTCCTCATTCCAGCCTTTCTTGTAGTTGAGTGTCACATTTTCTAACCTCCAGTCAACTGGGACCTTCCTCGTTAGGCAAGACTGCTGGTGATGGAAAATGGCTTAGTGAGCACTTCCACCAGCTCCCTCAGTATCCGTGAGTGGATCCCATACAGCCACATAAACTTACATGTGTCCAAGGGGTATAGCAGGCCACTGACTATTTCTCCTTGGGTTACAGTAGCTCCTCTGTTTTCCAGCTCAGGGGCTGGGTACCCTGAGAGTATTTAGTCTTACTATTAAAGACTGAGGCAAAGAAAGCATTAAGTAGCTCAGCCTGTTCCTCGTCCTTTGTCACTGTGTCTTTTCTGCACTCCTTTCCATGTGAACTGCTGTGAAAACTCATGCCACATCCTTGCTGACACACCGCACTCTGTTTGCCTGTCTTGTTCACAGCCCTTCTGATCACTAGAGCTCCCCAGGGGTTTCTTTTATAGATGTGGAAGGGACTTGGCCCCCCATTGCTCGTTGCCCAGCCCAGGTATCAGCAACCACTGTCATGTAAGATGCAGGCTCCTGGCTGCTCTCTCTGCGCCCATGAGGTCCCCATGGTTTAAGAAATGCCACTGTGCACCACGCTAGAGAGCTCCATTGCACGTTTTGCCAGCATCAAAGCAACTGCTGGGTCCTTCTTTAGCTTTATACTGGCAAGATAGTGAAGTAAATTGCTGAAAGCACAATAATAATGTGTATAGCCATTTTCAGTTCATGATATTGCTGTGGTAACAGGGATGCTGACAGTCTGCTCTACAAAAGGCAATCTTTGAAGTGTGTATACAAGCCTATTCAAGCAGTGGATGCAAGCCATTTCCCTAGGATTAAGGACTGATACCTGTTTCTCTTGCATTAGCAGTTAGAGCCAATAGAAGTAGACTATATTAAAAGTTATTTTCATTTTATTTCTATTTGATTTCTGCAATTTTGCATAAGGCATTTGTAAGAAAAGTCATAGATAACACTAAATTCAGGGTAAAAAAATTTAATTAGAAGGAAATGCCAATGAAATGTACTTAAAGTTGTTGGAAGCCCTTCATCTTTAACACAATTGATAAAATGTGTAGCAAAATTAACCTTTTTTTTATTTCCCTCCTCACCCTCCCCCTTGAGATTTGGGTAGGTTTGTGTTCTTAAAAAAAATCATAATAACTGTGTATTGGCATGTGTATAAAACAGCAGTTGGTAAATTCTGTAATTTTGAGATTTAGGTTGGAGACAAAGAAGAAATGCAGGTCATCCTTAGGGCACCAGTAAACCAGAATATCCCTAATCAGCCTCATCTGGGATCTCCACCTAAACACCCTATTCGTGGGCCCAGAAGCTCCATTTCAGCCTGGGTCTTCACTTGCATCAGCAGTACCAGTACTGAATTGCATTGTTCCTGACACGTGTATGGTTTTCCCAGTTTGACCTCAGCCCAGTCTCATCACTATGGTCTTATCTGAACACCCAAGGGCTGTGTCTGATCCTGGTTTCCCTCACTAGGCTTGGTCTATGGACTATAAGCCTGAACATTACTAAAACCCGTCCTTTTCAAGTGTCTGACACAAAGGGTTTGAAGAGAAATTGATTTTCATTGGACTGATTTTGTTTGCCTTTCTACTTTCTTGATCAGTTACTTGCATAGTAATTTTATGCAGGAACTCTGATCTTTGACTGGAGTCAATTGTGAGATACTTAAGCAAGTGACTACCAGTAGCTATCAGACCAGGAAATCCTGGAAAACTTAGTGGGAAGTTATGAAGCATGTAGCATGACAAGAGTGGTGAAGCATGTTCAGACTAAGTAAAACTGGCAGCATAAATAGCTTTTAAATGGGTGTATAACCTTTTTAAAGGTTAGCTGTTCATTCTCCCACTTCCACTTTTCTCTGACTGAAATCAATGCCTCCATAATTCCAGTGAGATCTGAGATACTGTGGGAAATTTACTGAAAACATAAAAGGAGTGCACCTCTGAGTACCAGAAAAAGAGTTTAGGCGTCTGAAGTTTTGCTCAGATGACTGAGACGTTCATTGAGTCCCTTCTCATCCCTTTCTTTCCTTCTTTCATATGAGTACATCCTCACACTGTGTGTATTCTTTGAACATTACTCAATTTCAGTGTTAAATCTGACCTCTGTGGCTTTCATCAAGTACTGCCAAAACTTGCCTCCACATTTGAGTAATTAGGTAAAATAGTAGCTTGTTTTACAAGTGTTGTTTAAACTATGTACTCAAAAAAAATCTTCTGTCTGTATTTATAGGCATAGAGCTAAGTATCATTACTCAGCTTATTGTCTGTATACACCTGCTGTGTTCTAACCCATGCTGGGCATGAGATCTGAATATGCATCATACCATCATACTTTCCATCATTCTCTTTCTATCTCCTCAGCTTTTTCCTCTCTTCCTCTTAAGTTCCGGTTTCCTTCATAACAAACATAACATCTTGTTAAGAACTATGCAGCAGTACTAAAGGTTACTTATAGAAATATGAATGTGCAATATAACATCATGATCTGGGAGACCATTTGCACAGAACTATGGGTGACTACTATGAAAAACTAAAACATCTGAGGGATTGGTTATTTAATTGCAAAATCAGATTTGATCACATAAGAACCTTAGGGCTAGCAATCTGGAGAATTGGAGAAACAAACAGTCTCATCACATGATCACTTCCAAATGTGGCATGATGGTATTTAAATTTCCATGACTGAAATGATCATGAAAGTATTATACAAGTGTACCATGCTGTATTGTATGTTAACAGATGTTATAAATGTCCTAAAGGAAAGATTATTCTCAGGGAGGTACTGAAGACATAATGCAAAACTTTATCATTACTGTTTTTTCTCAATCCTAAAACAATCTTGGGTGACTGTAATTTGTTAATGATCACACACATTAGTGACAGATGTTTAAGATCGCGTACATTTTTCCTTATAATCAGAATTCATGACAAATCTATAAGGCCTGTAAGGGACAACATATTATATACTACTGGAGTAGAAAAGGCAGAATTGCTATTGTAGTAATAAGCTTTGTGCTAACTCATGAATGCTTCAAGATAAGGGCTTGTCAGGCTTGCCTTATCTGAACTTGGGCTGGTCTGGGTTTGTGTGAAGATTTGATTTAGCCTGTTTAGTTGCAACAGCTTCTTCCAAAATGAGCAGCTAAATATTACAACTTTTTTTTTTTAGGTTTTGTTTCATTTTTTACTATTGTGTTACATATGTATGATGTTTTTGCAGTTATTAAACAAATATTGATAAAATCCAATTACTCTCTATGACATGAACTGCCTACAATGCTAGGATAAAACTGCAACTTAAAGAGTGCAGGTTTTTGACAGCAAAGGCCTGCAAAGCAGGGGCGTGGGGTAATAGTAGAGGCCTCAAGGCTGTGAACAACTCACTAGTGGTCAGTTACTGGTCACTAAAGGAGTCCAGCCTGGTGAGCTTGACAACGAATTATTTTAGAGGTGACAACGAGAACAAAGAACAAGTATCCAATGTACACAGAAACACACCATATACATATGCATGTTAGGTGGAACTGGAAAGCACTGAAAACCGTGCAAGAGGCAGAGCATGTTAGAAAATACATTACAGTAGTCCCAAACAAATTGTATAGGAAGGAGGAAGACCTCACCATCACCATCACACTCTTCTCTGAGAAGGACTCGGTATACTGGTGATCCATTAAAACTCATCACATCTATAAAACTCAGTTGTTAAGTACACAAAAGAATACTGGGAGATTGAGCACATTGGAGGAAATGAGTAGACACTAGGAAACTTGTTTACAATAATTTTAACTTCATTCTTACTGAATTTTTTGCTCTGTAATAGTGCTTTCAATTTTCTTTCTTTTTCTGTGATAATTGGATCTAAGCAAATTATATACATATATAAACATAATTAGCCTATTAAGACTTCAATTGACTACTAACGAATTCTTGTCTCTCCATGAGGAGTGTTCCTTTGACTCCGTTTGATAAGTCAATCTAGGCAGTTAAAATTTAGCTGTAGCTATATATACTTGCATGTTGAGCTGAACATAGGTAAAAATGAGGCCATAACAGAATATAAAAACTTATAATGCATCTACCTTGTGGTTGCTGTGATTATTTACATCAGTAATCAACAGACAACTTGAGAGGGCTGGACTTCTTATGTTTATTTACTAGAAGCAAAATAATTATCTTTATTGTTACTGGAAGTTTAACATAAGAGAAACAAACCTGATTCCTACCTCTTAAATCTGTTCTTGCTACAAATTCCAGAAATTTCATTCAAACTGGAGCTGTAAGGAAATATATAAACAACACTGGAAAAAATGGAAAATAAATAGAAAAAGTATATAACATATGAAGATAACAGGAAATTGCAAACAGCCTGAAGTAAACTCTCAGTAAGGACTGTTTAGCAGAAATGTATATTTTTTAATATGCTTACATAGTTCTTATTTTGTTTAGTAACATATGCAGATTTATTGGGGAAATTTACACAAAGGGATTATCATGAATTTCATATCAACAATATTGCAAGCATTTTCATGCATCATAATGGTGATTTAGATTAGTATTCTCCACTAGAGGATTTTGATGATTAAAGTTGATATCCTTTTCTTCCCTTAATTATTAAATCACAAAACCAAAATCTGTTTCAAATAAATAACTCTACCGTTATAGTCTTCCACATTAAAATGCTGAATTGCACTTGCCATTTCAAATGAACTTCGTTAAATCTGAAAACTAATATCCCTGAGATTAAATATGATAGGTAATTGGCTCATTATCTAGGATGAAGCTTAAGAGAACAAAGTATTTAAAAACATATATTCCCTACTGAAAAGATGAAAAATATTTCACATTTAACAAAAACCAAGTTTTACTGCGTAATTCATGAACTTTTCTTGCCATGTATGTTCATTCATTAAAAATCATTACAGTTAAAAAGGGAATACTTTTTAGCAGCAGTACCTGAGAAAGCATATTCAAACCTATGCATCTCTGCTTTTTTTGGAGGTATTTGGAAGTATGTGTCAGTGTGTGTTTGTTTATACCAAAATAGTGTTGTATAGTCCCTAGTTGAATTTTGTGCAAAGAGCATGGCAATACTCAAGTAACTATTGTAATAACTGCTGGGTAAATATAAGCTCTCTGATATATCTGTGTTACCTGTCAAAACCAAGTTTTCACTGTCCCACCAGCTATTTCTGGGAACAACTGTTCCATAATATACTTGATTCTATTGCACAATGCAGTTACAGTAACTTGAAGATGTTAATATCAAAAGTTCTCAACAACCTTTTTTTTAATGTAAGTTGCTTTTTTTGAAGAAGAAAATTTAAAGTCATAGTTTACATTGGAAATGATTTCTTGAAGTCATCTAGTCCATACCAATGCTAAAACAAGAGTTAACTTCAGAATTGCATCATGCTGTTCAGGGCCCTGTCAAATAATTTCTGAATATCTCAAGAAAGTAGAATACCTAACCATTCTGGCATATTTATTTAGGAATCTGGAACCTAGCCTAGGTCATGAGAACTGGAGGAGTAAAAGATAAAACCAAGCAAACAGAGAAAGCAAACTATGAACACTAGTAAAATTATACCTTTATGTACTGCTATAGGTGTGAAGTTCCATGGTTACCTGTGCTGATCTTGATGAACATTCAGGTGCAGGTAGAGGGCTTTGGAAAAAGTTCCATGAACTGTTCAGGCTGGCTTAAGATTTATTCTTTCCTCAATCAACAAAGACACTCTGCAAATAATAAATTTTTCCTTCCTCATACCTTTAGGTGGCTTATATTGTATTGAAAATTAATTTTTTGTGCATCATGTCAATTTTGTACATACTTAGATCTTAAAGAGGTGTTTCCAACTGTACAATGTGTGTTTCAGTATCAATGACAATTTTTGTGTACCTTGACTCAAATGAGTGTGAGTCTGTGATGGCTGAAAGAATAATGGGGAAGAAAACTGCCATAATTATTACTGCTGCAGATTATTAACAGGTTTCTTTTTGGTTAAGGTTCCTAACATGAGGGTACTGTTTTACAGCGTAACATTGCAATCCTGATCAGCATTTGTCACTGATCTCCTTTTCTGAGTAGAAAAGTTGCAGTGACAGAAGCTACAAAATGGTGCATAACTGCACAACAGCTGTACCAACATAAAAAATTGAGGATGTCTCCATGAGGACATACCTGACAGTCTGGCTTTCAGATCCATCCTCTCCTTCTTGCTAGAGCTACTCCAAACACATATACTGGTTAAATCACTTTTTAGAAGGTTTTCACAAGCACCTCCTTCTCTGATTTTGCTCATGAAAAACAAGTAGGCTTTCGTATCTCCTAAAGTAATGAGACTGTGAAAAATCTCATAATTAATTTCATTATCTCATCCTATTAAGCTAGTTAAAGCACTTCATTTTAAATCAAATAGTTTTGCAAACAGAATCCTAATAAAATTCAAGTCTGGCTAAAGTTTGGGATTTGACAGTTGACTGAACGCTAGACATAAAGGGTTCACATAGAATATTCTTGATTCACTAGAGAAAACTTGGCCAATCTGCATAATCTGAACAAGCTGTGTTTAATTCCTTGGGATATAAAGATCCTTTTAGATCATCTCTAGAAGGTAACAAACAGAAGTCAAGGGAGGTTGAGGAAATTGGCTGTATTTCATTCATCAGTTCAGAATCTGCAGTTCTTTCAGCAGATGGCAGAGGTTTTATGTATTAAGGATGAAAATGACTAAATAGTAGAACCCAACTGGAGACAAGCCTTGCAAACAAATCAAGGACTACAGCTTCACAAGAAGTCTTATAGAATGTTTAGAATGTTTTTGGAGACCGGCTGATAATTTGCATCAGACTCTTTCAGTTCTGAGGTCAACAATAAACAGCTGTGTAAGACTGGAGAGAAAAAGCTTCACATAGGATTATATTGATTGAAACACTGTTGATTGAAAATTCTGTATGTTCAAGAAACTGTGGTATTTCTTATCTTCCTTTTTCCATTTTTCATACAGAATTTAATGCCAAATTCCTCTGACAGATTCAAGTGCAAAAGTCCTGCATGAAATAATATTGTGAAGCTAAACTGGAAATACAGCGAAAAATCATTCACACAAGATTTGTTTTAAACCTAGGTGTTGTGGTTTAAGCTTAGTCGTAAATTAGACAAAGCATGTAGCCTGCTTGTTTTCCCCCCACAACCTGT
>WYDI02002938.1:0-80176 GCA_009867235.2 Psittacus erithacus | reverse complement strand
AGTCTAAACATTCTAAGCAGTAGCTAAAAACATCAGTGTTATCAGCACTGTTCCCAGACTGAAAGTCAAAAACACAGTGCCTCACCAGCTACTAAAGAGAAAAATGACTGCTACTGCTGAACCCTGGACACCACTTTCCAAAGTCCTCTTCCTGAATCATTCTTGCTGTATTTCTTTTCTGTGGGTCCATTTTCCTTAGTATGTTAAACTCAGGCTCCTTCAGTGCTAACATGATTTAATCATCCATTTGCAGGCCTGGTTCCCTTGAATATGCTTCCACACACTTCTGTTTTACCCAATCACATGTCTTCTAACTGATTACTTCCTTGCTTCATGCCACTTGTTACTGGAAAGGTCTCTTACCCTTTTCCACCAAACTTTTCCCTGCAGAGAGAAAGGCCCATCTTTGCCTTCAGATGATACTTTCACCTTTCCCCCTATCCCAAAAGTCACTAATTTCCCATAACCTAGTGCTTTTCCTGGCCACTGCCTTGTAACTTTTTAAGGATAATGAAACACCCTTCTTGCTTGGAAAAGAGGCCTTGGCATTATAACTTTTGGGAGGACATTTTTTTGATGGGTTATACACTTAACAGAAAATAAGAGTTCACTTTGTTGTTGGGGTTTATTTTGATGACAGTTTATTTTGAGGCAGTGTGCTGTATTACAGCTGATCCATTGTTTTATTTCCTTCAATTTTGACATGATTAAAGACCACAGAAAATGGTGAGGTAATACAGAAAAATAATTTTGTTAGAACATATTAATTAGATTTTTTTATATCTACACATTCTCTTTTTTTTTTTTTGCAGAGAGTGAAATATCTGCATCTGGTGCAACTGCTCATTAATCTGTCACACTGTGTCAAGTTGTAAAGTATTATTGGTGAAGCTAAAACAGAGGCTGTTTTCTGAGCTGCAAAAAACATTTAGTCTAGGATTAAAATCAGAAAGTAAAACTACTGCTGAATACATGTATAAAATGCAAACAGAACCGCCTATACCTCAGAGACTCTTTGATTCATTTTTGTGTTTTATGCTATAATAAGAGTTTCTGGTGTACAAGTCTGCATGCAAGTTGAAGTAGGTTACAACCTTCAAAATATACTCATCAGTTTTGCTGTTATTTTTTCATTCTCTTTCTTGTTAATTTATGCTATTCATTGTAAACAAGCTGGGTCTTAACTTAAGATTTTTTTATAGTAGGATAGTATGAGCAAACTACTAGAAAAGAAAAGGCATGTTAAGGAAGTGACTCTCTACCAAAGTGCGGCTTCTTGGGGCAGTGAACAGCCCTTCCCCTCTAGCACCTCCCCAGAAGGTTGATACACTATCTCATCCCACTTGTTGCCCTCTGGACCAGTCAGAAGTCTCTGATTAGTCCAGTCAGATTTCTTTGATACTTCCTACCAGGTCATCTGGGGACCCATGCATGTGGCCCAGTGATGGGAGAATTGCCAAGAAAGAAACTGCTGTTGGTTGTGTAGCAAAGTGTTGGAAAGCCCAACTGACATACAGTTTCACGCATTCCACAAGGATTGAACAGATGTACTAGTCTGTTTACTACTGTTGATTTTTAGTCACTGTTACCAAGACAAATACTTTCCTCTTCCTCAAAGAAAGCAAGAAGCAAAGGAGGCATAAGCACTTTGCTTTCGCTTATTCAAGTGTCACAACTTTCCTGTTGACATCTGTATGTTTTGCTGGCTAGATTCACATTTCCTTTACAAACACACCAATAACCCACTTATATTATTTAGAAAATATCCACCTAGTTTGTACCCTTTTCTATCCCAAATCTCCTGAAAAAATAGGAAATCATCAGACCAGAAAGATGAGGTTAACCATGAGTTTAAAACTACTATAAATTTTGCAGTCTGTCTGAGCACTTCCCTTACACTTCCCTGTCTGAGCTTTCCCCGTACAACTGAGGGTATTTTTCACCTGCCACATAAGTAAAGCAGATCCACCAGAATGGTGTCTTGTTGAGGTCTGCCAATGGCATACCCAATTTTTTAATTTTTTATCATAAATTGTTCAGTAACAGACATAGTGGAGAAGAGTGAAAGACTTAGTAAAAGACAGCCTGGAGAAGAGAAGTCTCCAGGGAGAGCTTATAGCAGCCTTCCAATACCTAAAGGGGGCCTACGAGAAAGCTGGGGAGGGACTTTTTGCAAGGGCGTGTAAAGATAGGACAAGGGGGAATGGCTTTAAACTGAAAGAAGGCAGATTTAGATTAGATATAAAGAAGAAATTCTTTACTGTGAGGATGATGAGACACTGGAACAGGTTGCCCAGAGAAGTTGTGGATGCATGTCCCATCCCTTGCAGTGTTTAAGGCCAGGTTGGATGGGGCTTTGAGCAACCTGGTCTAGTGGAAGGTGTCCCAGCCCATGTCAGGGGCATTGGAACTAAATAATCTTTAAAATTCCTTCCAACCCAAACCATACTATGATAAATAACTGTCGTATTTCATGATTCAGACCCTGCTCAATTACAGAGTATATTTCACTAGGTTTTCAAGCAAGCTAATGATGTAAAAGAGGTCATATAAAAATTAGCAATGCTACCTGTATTACAGGTCAGATTTTTCAACCTATAATTGTCTGTCTTCCTAGTCCTTATTACATGCTTTGTGCATTTCATTTTAGTTTTAAATAGATAAGTATATGGTTTTAAGTAGATTATGACTTTTAAAAATACTTTTTAGCGCTTAATTTCATTGATGGTGAAAGATAATCCAATAATGTATTTTCATAGTAATGTTAAAATCTCTTAAGTATTTTATGCCATAATAGAAGACTTGGTAAAAATATAACTGTATATATAAGCTCCTAATCATTATACTAGTATTTTTTGTTTTATTTCTAGCTGTAATCACATCATATTAATTCATATTTTATTTACATTCTGACAGATTTGCTGCAGTGTTCTTTGGGAACTGATCTTGAGGGACAAGCTCTTAGTTATTGGGTATGTGCCCAAAAAGAGGCACTATGCAAAATATTCATGATGATTAGTTAATAAACAAAGAACACAAAAATAATTGATGGTCAGAGCAAGATGATGGATCAAACATGATACTCAGTGAAAAATTATAAAAGCAGGGCAAATGAGTAGTGATACTTCTCCCAAGCATTGTAACAGACTGATTATTTGCAACTTGAGGAGCTCATGAGCACTGTGTATTCTGTGAACCTACAGATTTTCCTACCATAAACTTCTCTAGTTTCTCCTTCTACTTGTGAGAACTTTAACTTGCACAAATCCCTTTCATAAGCAGCACCTAGCCTCAATACATGCTGCATGAAAAAATCACCTCATTTTGTTTATTTTTAACTAGCCACCTATAGATTCATCTGTCACTACTTCTTCTACTGGGAGACACAATGAACAAGTGATGCCTATTCACCCTTCCCATGCCACTCCCCATTTTTTATGACTTTATCATATATCCCCTCAATTGTCTGTTTTCCAAGCTGCAGTTTCCTAGCCTGTGTAATTGTTCCTTCCATGGAAGTCATGTATACCTTTGATTATCCTTGTTGCTCTCCTGTGGACCTGCTACAGCTCTTCCATATATTTTTTTGAGGTGGGAGAATCAGGGCTGCACAGAACATTCATCAGAAGAAATATATCTCATTTACTAAAACATTTAATTCTCTCAATTTCCTATTACAAGTCATGATTTTAAGTTCAAGATTGACTAAGGAATACTGCTTTTGACGTCGCAAACTCAAGTTTGTTTTTAAGTGATACATCTCCAGGCTAGCATATGTTTGCAAGTAAAGTTTGACTATGCTGAAACCAGACAACGTAGATCCAGTTCTACCTTTGAGTGTTTAGATAATAATGAGTCATGCTAATAGAGACTGTCTAGAACAGTTCAGCTCTAGCTCACTAAAGAATTTATTATAAAATATGTTAAACAGGGGCATAAACACAAGTGAGTCATAGATGTTAATTGATCAGAGCAATCTAATGCAAGTGACATGTGTCTTCCTAAAGGTGTCCATGCTTTGATGACAGCCCAGCTGGGACCACTTGTAACACAGTATAAAAGAGCAAGGCAAAGGAGCACACACTGAAAAAGGACAACAGCCTTGCCCCTTTCCCACATTCTGGTCCAATTTATAAATGTAGACAGGGAATAAACTGTCCTGAATCAGCTCTTTCTGTATTTAAGTGATAGGAGAATTTTAGTCCATTTTTTATTGATCTTCCTATAGCAACTAGAATTGTAACTTACAGCCATAGTTTATCCTTTTGTTATGCTAGAATGATATTTAAATTTCAGGTTTTTATTTAAGAAACAGAGACTTCTCCTATAAGTTACAACATTCTTTTAAACTAAATATTTCATCAGGTTATTCTAAACATGGTACTTTAATCAATTTAGTCAGTACATTCCTATCATAGTATCAGATGACCTACTCAGCAGCACAGAAAAATTTCAACAGATAAGCACATCCTTCTTGAATAAAACCATTTTTTACTTATATTTTTCGGGTTTTTTTTACTTTAGAAAATACTGTGTTTCTTGGATTTCTTACTGGATTGTTTTGAAAAATTAAAGCTATGGTAAGTTGGGGCTTTTTTTACCATTTTCCCTTCATTATGAATAAATTGTATTTACATAGCAAGCTTTAAAATTCATTCAGGGAGTCCAAGGTAAATACATATTTTATGTATTTATTTATTTAAATACATCTTCTATGCATTACTTAGAAAATCAAAGCAATGAGAAAAATTTTGTCAGTTCAACATTATTATGGAAAATTTGGATAATGTAATGTAAAGATGCTTGAGGTTCCCATTTCCTATCATATGAATAATTTGGGGTATTTGTGTCTTATCATGCTTTGCATTCGGCAAGAAATGACTTAATTAAACAGCACAATAGAAGCTTGAATCTCCTTATTTTAGACCTGTGAATTAACCAGACACAACAATCTCAGTATAAGAGACCATATCCTATGACTAAGAAAATGTTACCAAAATTGCACATTTCTTCAAAAATAGCTAGCATTGACTACCAAGTTTTCTCCAAACAAAAGTTTAGTGAAAAATTACTGAAAGACTCCTGAAACCACTCTGAAACTCCAGAATAAATTGTCAGTCAGTATTTTTGCATGTGTGATGGAGATTTATACATCTTCTATGCAATAGTTTCTTCCTTGCTGTACAGGTTTGAGCTGCCATGAGTACTCCACCCATGCACATATGAAAGATTAGCAGTGAAAAGTGTTGTTGAAAAATGTAAGCTAGGAATGGATTAGGAAGTGTAGGTCATGCAAGTCCATTTTACTTTAGGAGGAAACAAGGGAAAATGCTCTGCACTGAATCAACCAAAAAAGTACTGAATTTTTCCCATGTGCTTTGAAGATGGGCTTAGTATTGTACAAAGTTCTGTATTTACTTGCACTTCTCTCAGGCATGTCTGGTTTTCCAAGGCAGATGTACATTTGACTTAAAAGAGTCAGTATTGTGTTTACTTCCCAACTTGCATATGTTACATCTGTTTAGAGGAACGTAAATAACACTGCAGTAAGAGTTGCTGCTGAATGTGTTGCAAGCAGATTTTGCAAGATAGGTGAATCATGCTGGAAAAGCTTGTGATAAAGACAGGACCTACACAGAGGGCTGTTCCTGGGGAACAGCTGATAATAGTTGCCAGCTGCACATGACACATGGGATCAACAAAGAGAGGGGCCGCCTCTACGTGCTGCAAAACCTGAGACATCACCATGAGGGAATAGGCTGAGAGGGGCTAAAAGAGTGAGAGTTTACTCAGCACATGTGACTTGATAGGTTTGGTCAGGCTGTAGATGAATCCTTCGAATCTGTAACTTCCTTGTTAAAGAATGAACAAATTGTGATGAATGTATGGGAGGTACCATGTTGAAATCGCACATCTTTTCTTTGCAGTCAATGCAGTGCAGTCTGGCCCAGGAAAGGGCTAACCATAACCCAGTTTTATCTAGCGGATAACTAGACATCATCTTTTGAAGTTACCCAGCTGTGTACAATATGTGGGCCAGGAGGATAGTTACAATTAAATCTGTAGCACAGAAGCACAGCAGTAATATACTGATATCAAATATACTGATACTGCACACAGGGCCCAATGCCAAAGTTAAATTTCACACAGTCCAGCTATGATCACCCAATAGCAGGAATGTGAGTGATGCCAACACCGTGACCGAAGAATTTAAGAGAAAAGCTGAAGTGAGGCAGTAAAAGAGCTTCTTCAAAGTTCTGTAGCCTGCAGCGTAGCCCCCACATTTATGCATCCTTGTTCTGTGTCACAGCTGTGGGGACAGCACTGTGATGTCTACTGAAAGTAAACCAGAGCTGATCAGGCTTTTGAACTGCTTTACCCCCTGAAGTTGGCCTGTGGGAAACTGATTATTTTAACGAGAGCTAATGATTTAATGATGTCTTTTATTTATAAAATTAAGATGTTGTTCCATAAAATATTTAACTTTATTGTGTCATTTTTTGTTTTCCTCTATTTCACTACAGTGATTGATGATAACCTTACTCTGCTATTGCTTCCTCAAGAAGGGATCACTTTAGGTAAATTATAAGATTCTTATACTCAGCAATCACAGCAATTTATATGAAACTAAATAGAAGACCTTTCCTGCCTTCTAGTTGATATAGCTAGTGCACAATCTGTAATAAAGCTTTTAGTCAAATGAGGCTCAACTTGCCCTCTCATTAGATAGGAGCACTTGATCATTTACTCTTTAGTAACTTTGAGTTCTGTGTTGACTAAACCCTTGAGACTCCATGGGCACTGAGCCCTCTGTTCTGTTCCTTTATTTCTGATCTCCATGAAAGTACCTCCCACATCAGGACATGCTCCATCAACAGAGAACTCTGCACAGCAAGACACCAGGACATGACTCTGCAGCACTGCAGTCCATGTGTGTTTGGCTTCTGGCTTCAGCAGTTAGGAACTGTCCCTAACCACCAGGAGTAAGCTCATGTAACACAAGTTATGTAAAAGGCGCTCATGTCATTTTATGCCATTTTACTAGCAATAGACCACACAGCCCTTAAATTCAATGCCAAATCTTCCTGTAGCATTTAAGGACAAAGCTTGAGATCCTATGTGAGGATTCTGAAGAACCAGAAAGCATCCTAAACTAACTATTCAGTGATATTCAGGAAGGAAATTTTGCAGTTAATCCATGGCTGTAAAGAGGATTAAGAAGCCACCTATTTGCTACTTGAATCTCCTGTTCAATTTAGATGCTTAAATCAGCCCTTTCTCATAAAACATGGGACCATAGCGTTTAATCCAGCTGTCTATACTACTCAGGCTATAGTACTTACTCCATTTATGAGGCATATGCATTTAAATTCATCTTCTGTTTCCTTTCCACCCTACTCATGGGCGTGCCCAAGGTTGTTAGGTATTAACTGTCTGCAGAGAGAAGGCTGCAGAAGCCTGTTGGTTTTCCCACTAGGCTGGGAGTTGAGACACTCAGCTTTGAATCCCAGTTTCAAACACAACATAACATATATAATGTTTGCTGGTAAATGGACACTACTCTCTCCTCCTCCAAATCTGTGTTTTGTGTGCCAAGAAATCTCTTCCAGAGACCTTAAATAGGACCTTCCAGAACTGCCCCATGGTTTCTCGGTGCTGGATCTTGTGCTAATAACTTGCGTTTCCATATTCGGCCTAGCTTTCCTCAAACCCCAGTGACAGTAGTGGGAAAGTAAAAAAGTTTTCATCGCATGTATTGTTAAATTTGAAACACTGTAGATTAAATTCTTTAAAAATATTGCCCTATATATGATCATTTATTTTTCCTAAGTGGTTTCTAGCACCCTGTAGCTATCAAGGCTTACAAACTGCTGGATAAACACAGGCCTCAGCCGGAGTGCTTACGGTGTAATCTGAGCCATGGTGAGGCTAAACAATTTGGAAAAAAAAAAAGCAGAGGCACAGCTACACTGTTTCTGCTGTTTGAGTTGGCGCTTTGGGGCCAATGGAAAGTGGTGAGCCAGAGAAGAGAAAGGGAAGAACAATGACAACAATAAAAATGTGCTCCTATTGTCATTTTGCTAGCCCTCTCACAGCTCATTGTGACTTAGTACTTCTAAAAGTTTGAAAACTCTGAATCTTCTTTTGTTTTCTATTCCATCATGTCTTTATGGGCAGGTAGATCTCTCCTTAGAGGAAAAGCCTGCACTGATTACAGCCCATGTGTTAGCTGAGACATTATCCAGGACTTGTGAAATTATTGTCTAAACCCTAGGGAGCTTCCTTTGGAGAGAAGATTCTTCCAGCGTGTCTCCCCATACCTCCAGGAGAACTTAGGCCTGCCCATAGCAGTTCACATACACAGAATGTATGGAAATATGTGCCTTTTCAACCTTATGCCCTCTAGTGCATGATGTAATGAATGCTATCAGGGGGATGGATTTATCTGCATTGAAACTTCGAATTGATCCTGAAGGGCAGATTTCACTTGGGCCAAGCCACATGAACTGCCTTTCCTGTCTCTATCTTATCTAGAAAGCTGTCTTGTCTGCTCTTCTCTATTTCTATGGAAAACAGGAACAGAAGTGGGTGTATGTGTAGAAGAGAAGGGAATAAAGAAGTCTGGGAAAGAAAGTGATGGATTGCTGAAGGTAGATTTCCTACGTTTCAGGTGTGTCCTTGCGATGATCTCTATGAGCCCTGTAGGATACAGCTGTGCAAAGGCAACAGACACTAAGATTCATTGACATTTCTAAGCTCAGACTGGGTTGTTATTAGAGTGAGAGGGAGGAGAAAAAGTTCATAGTTTTTATTAATGCAATTACATACAGCAAGTCTGCATTTGGGAATTGACCTGAGTGTCAGTAAAACTTCTTTTTTTCTGATTGAAATATGGAGTGCCTTAGGAAGAATTTATTTTTTGTTGTCTCCTCTTTCTGTCTGTTGATCAATTATTTATTAAAAAATTTTAAACATCTACAAATATTTAGTACTATTTAGTATGGTTTTATGGTCAGTTTTCATTCAGCTGAATCTGGAATTGGTATGCTTAGTATTAATGCTTTTAAATAAAGATTTGCATCCTGGTTACACTGGAAGGTTACTTACACCTACAGCCAGAAAAGGATGTATGGAAATAATTGACACTATAGGTATATGCACAGGATCTCCAAAGCCTCTGCCACTTGCTGTCTCCACTGGCAGTAGTTGCATTCCTCCATCATTACTACCAGTAAAGACCCAATGGCACCTATAAGTCTGATGTGAGGAATGCCTCTAATGCCACTGAGCTTTTGTCATACCTGTGCCTCCAGCTGTCGTTTGCCAGACTGGGAATGTAGATCCAGGGATGGCTTTAGGCTTAGGCAAAACAGGAAACCGTTTAAGTCAGTAGGATGCTGGGTAATCATAGTGCCAGTGGAGGCACTGCGGCAGCAGCATCTTTGCATGGGTGATGGAGAAAGGGCACCAGCTTTTCCGACTGCTGTTGATATGGCTCGAGTTGCTGATCCCTGCCTTTTGCTTGGCATATTTCATATTACTGCTCCAGATGACCCGATGATAGCTCAAAAGAAGAACAGTTGCCTGTCTCTTTTTCCCATGAACCATTAAGCCTTAACTCCTGAAATCCATGATCCTTTTCCAGCTTTTCTCTGGGTAAGAAAGAGAAATCAAGACTCCAACAAAATATATTATTTACGGGAATATCAGAAATATTGAAAAAAATCAGTCTTTATAGAGAAATACCAGATAGCAATTAAGAACCAGTTAGAAGATCACGTGACATTTATGGAGGGTACCAGTAATGAACAAAAGGCCTGTAAAGGAATGATAAGAAGAACTGCAGAAGAAAACCTACAACTAACTCAGTGGATGAAGAATACTGTAGGAAAGTGCTTTCATTGTATGGTACAGTCTTTTTACTTTTAGAGTCCTTTTTGTACTGTTAGGCAAACAGGAGGCCAAGAGTCTGGAAATCTTCACCAGAACTTGGTAGAGAAGGTGGAGCAGATAGAAATATTCACTGATATATGAAAGACAACAAACAGTGCCTTGAGCATGCAACTGAGATGACAGAAGACAGACCAGTTAAATGATCTCAGTGGATTTAAAGCTCTTGGCCACACGGAGAGAAAACTGAGGATAGTATTGAGATCAAAACACTTTTGATTATTACTATTGCTGAATAAAATTTGTCCTTCACAGAAAGAGGTCTATGGGAAGTATGCTGGAAACCAACCAATGTCTCATGTTTGAAGAGCAAAGAACACATTGCCAGAAATAATCTTTGGTTTTAATTCCTTACAGATCTTAACAGTACAAAAGTGAGACCCTATGTACTTACTACCAAATGACTTGCCCTATATCATATAGGCTATATTGCACATTATTTACTTGGGATATTCTACATATAATTAAAAAAAGAAAAAGTATATTTTCATGTGTTTGAAATGTTTGGCTTTAAATATACTTATCCTAAATATCCTTTTCTTTTTTTGTACCTGTAATAAATGTAACCCTAAGGAAATAACATATGTTGCCGTAGAATGAACAAGAGAGTGGCCATAAAAAAAAAAAAAGGCTTCTACTAATGCTACTTTAAAAAAAATATCTGGAATTACTGAGCTATTAAATTTTAAATAAAAGAACATTTGTCTTTTTTTCCTCACCTGTTCTATAGAAAATAAATATTTCTGAACATATATAAATATTTAGAAGAATGTACATTACAAAATTAGCTGAAGGTTTATTTAAGGCTTCTAACAGCTGTGAATGAAACCTGATTTCCAGAAGACTGTTGTTTGTTCAAAGCTGGGGAAAACGTGATGATGCCCTTGAAAATAATCACACTGCAAGTAAAAAGAAAATGGGAAAAGCAAACAGAATTTTGATATTAATGTCAAGACATAAGTTTAATAAAAATTATTTTTATAGAGAATGAGCTTGTATTTGTTTCTTGCATGGAAAGCTGGCAGTCTTCAGTAGGATGGATTAAAGCAATGCTGTAAAGAAAAAATGGAGTGAACTCACTGAATTTATTACAAAACAAAATTTGAAAATAATTTGAAATAAATAGTTGAGGCCAATATGTTGAAGAAATTATCACACCATGACACCTGCAGATAATAATCCAATTTGCAATTATATCCCCTTGGGCCAGCCTGCTTGATAGTCAAAACCATATGTGACTGTGAATGTGTTTATGAGAAAACAGTGTCCCAATATTATTTTTAAATGGAGCAATGGCAACTAATTTTACTCCTTTGCCATGAGTTGTACCATGAAAATTTTCATTCCATATATCTGATCTTTGCAATTTTTCTATTCCATTCACTGCCTCTGCTTCCCATCTAATCCTTGCAATCTCTCCACAGTCACTTAACAGGGTATGTTTGCTGAAATTTTGCATCCACTATATCTCTTACAAGACTTTGAAGCATACGGGATAGTCTTCTAGCTCCTGTCAAAGCTTCTTCACAGTCAAGGCCATACATCTTTACAGGAGGACCTTGTCACTTCTGTTCTTTCTCTGGCTTATTTGAGTTTCCTGGTGTTTTTATAGGCAAACTGAAAAACCGATGCCACATCCCTTGTTCTGGACCCTACTTGTCCAGCTTGGGTAATCACAGTGTGATGCTTGCATCACCACTGCCATTGGAGTAGCTGCAGGACCATGCAAACACATGAGCTTGCCCACCACATCAAGGCCAAGCACTTGCTAAATGTTTGTGTTTTCCTGGTTTGGGGGAGTTTTATTGTTTCTAATATCAGTAAATTACTTTTGAACTTGAATAGCTTACTGTTAAATTTTATGGGTAGATCTCAGAAAAGTCATTAACTCACAGGTATTTATATAATAAATGTATCCATAGGAAGGGCAGAGAGGCATAAAATAGTGTGAGCAAATGAAGCCATGAGCAGGCATAGGAAGATGCATGCATACCACAGCAGGTTTTATTGGAGAAGAAGCAGAGGGCACAGTAGTGACAAACATCAAGAAACACTGCATGTTTTCTCATTTGTGTGCTCCCAGATGAATTATCACTAGATCAGGTTGGTTTGTTTGTTTCATTTTTATACCCAAGCAGACAAAAATAAAAAGGGCAACTATTTTGGACAAAGAAAGAATGGTTAAAAATACCAGGTTAATTCATTGATCATGAAGAGAGAATGAAAGCAGTCCTAAGGACAGATATTACTTCTGCACATAGTCATGCTGATAATTGTGATATTGATTGGTGGGCAGCCATTAAACACAATATGAGGTTACTTACTGTTTTATGGCTTTGTTCATAAATTGCATCTTTCCCCCTGAAACTTCCTTAAAACATCTCACAGGGTAGGAATGTCTGTAGCCAGTTCTACAGACAAGGAAACGAAGGCACAGAGCTGTGAAGTGGTTTGTCCAAGGATGAGGACTTTGCTGGAAGGTCCCAGAAAAAGATTCACATCATCTAGGTCCTCGTACAGCCTTTGACCCTTGGCTGATGTGCCTTTCTTAAAACACTGGATCAAGATTAACTCAAGCCATATGATTTGACTGTGTTTCATATTGCAGTCATTATGAAAACTTTATTTTTGGAGAGTGTCGTGGAGAGAAACCTCATTGTAGAGTTTGCTGAGGAGTTTGGAGCATTAGCTGGTCTGCTGGGGAAAGCATTTATAAAAAATAGCATCAAGGAAATAAGCATCCCTTTCATGGCTTACTTCTCCAGCCCCAGTATGCAGTGTTGTCACTTCAGGAAATGCTATTCTTCCTCTTGGGATCATCCTATCTCAGGGATGGTCAGGCATGTTCCTTTTGTGGCCTTCCAGTACCTAAAAAGAGACTACAAAAAAGCTGGAGAGGGACTTTTTGCAAGGGCATGTAAGGATAGGACAAGAGGAAATGGTTTCAAACTGAAAGAGGGTAGATTAGGAAGAAATTCTTTACTGTGAGGGTGATGAGACGCTGGCACAGGTTGCCCAGAGAAGCTGTGGCTGCCCCATCCTTTGCAGTGCTCAAGGCCAGGTTGGAAGAGTCTTTGAGCAACCTGGTCTAGTGGAAGGTGTCACTGCCCATGGCCAGGGAGTTGGAACTAGATGATCTTTAAGGGCCTTTCCAACCCAAACCATTCTGTGATTCTGTGATACTATGATTCTATGTATGGATATGTGCACGTTATATGGAATGAGTTACAACCTTTATTACAGGAATATCACTGATGTAAGTTACTGACTGAATTTTATTTTAATATTCTTACAATATTAGGCCAGTAATGGTAGGAACAGCAGAAAGCCACATTCTCCTCATGGGATATTAAATTTAAAGTGGAGTCTGTAATGTAATGTTTGGTGAGTTTCATTGGGTGACCCACAAATATGAAGACAGAATCCTTAAAATATATTAAGAACAGTTATGTTTATCTTCTAGCTAAGTGGGAATAAAGAGGATGTGTGTGACTACATTATTCTTTTCCTTTGTTGAAATGTGACCTTTGATCTTCGGTAACTACTCTGACATGAATAGCAGAGTGCAAACATATCATGGAGGATGGTGTAAAGATTTTCACTCCTACTGCTTTGATGCGTGTAAAGCCCCTTATTTGCCTTCACAAATATTTTTTGCATGTTTCATGCATTTGCTCTGGTATGTATTTTGCATATTTTTGGTAGCAATTTGGCTTCTTGCCCTTATGCTTCAGCAAGAATATTCAGGGCTTATTTAGGTAAGGTAAACAGATGGAAAACCACTAATCTCAAAACATTTTATATCAAGTTGCTATGAATGGTCCTAGGGGGTTCACTGGGCTCCTCAGTGTCTGTTTGGCTGAGCAGACCTCAGGGCCTTACTGTGGTCACCTGCTGGAGTCTTGCCTGCTGCAGATATGGTTATGGGACTGCCCAAGCCAATTAGATCAAGTTGGACCCAGTTTTTGAATTCCTATTCTTTCTTACAGTCTCAATCTCAATGGCTTTCAAGCTGAGCTTTCCAAGGACAAATTTGTTTTGAGTCACATAGGTATATTTTTGGCAAGGGTTCAAAACCTCATCAGTCTTAATCAAGCATGAGAAAGAGCTACAATATCTCATCAATCTTTATCAAGCATGAGAAACACCTAAATATCCAGGCAAAATAACAGACAGCTGCGTGTGCCTTCCTGCTTTGGCTGATTGCTCGGCAGTCACATAGGTCCAAGTGATACAAAAACACTTCTCTCTGTTACAAATTTTTCCCAAAACACAGAGCCCACTTTTACTCCATCAGCAGATCTCATGCTCTCCCTCAGTTAGCAGTAAGACAGCATCAATGTAATCATTGCCTATTTCTTTTATGATAACACTCCAGCATCAGTCTTCTCAGAAACGTCCCCCAGGTAAATGCATTTAGTTTGCTCCTCTTTTCTAGGATTCAAACTAGAGAAATACAAAAGCCAATTCAGTAAAGGCAGTCTTCATTGGCTTCTTACAAATAAAAACATTAGTAGAGTGTAAAGTAAAAATAATAATTTCCCCTGAGGAGAACTATAGACAAAGGAGCCACACGTGAGCCTGATAGTCATGTTGCTTAATGTAACTTTGGAAAACAATTAGACAGGCACAACACTCAAACATGAGAAGAATGAGATCACTTTTATAAAATTGTCAAATATATGAAATGCAAACGATGCTTCAATTGCAATCTAATTAACTTTTATGGAGGTGTCTTATTGGAAGCACAGGTTTATCTTAGTTCCAGTGAAAAAAAAGCATTATGTCAGTTTTACTTAGAAAGACACTCCCTAATTTATCATACCATAACCAAATTAAGCTTGAGAACTACTAATCAGTAGGTGTCTATTATACAGCAAAGCATTAACCTTAGCATGTACAGTGCCTTCGGCATTCAACAGAGCATATACTGGAAATAAGAATTCCTTTGTCATTTGGCCAGGGAAGCAATTATCTTCATAGTTCATGATTTGTATAATAATCAGTTAAAATAAGGTGTGTCATTTGCAGAAGCTCATGAAAAAATTAACGTTCCAGTTCTTATTTAGCAGCTTTGACTTCTTAAATACTTGCAAATTTCCTGAAAACACTATGTATCCATATAACCCAATTTCTCTTTCTGTGTACTTCTTTTGCATCCTCTCCCCTCCAAAATACACAGCTTTAAAAGAAAACTATAAATCTCCAGTCACATTAGGTCTACAAAATTCCTTATATTCTGTTTTTCCCTCTCTAATTCCATGTATGCACAGGTGAACTATCCATGTCCACATATTTATGCCCAACATCTGCTCCTTGCTGTTATTTCCATAGTAGCATGACAAACACTTTACGTAAAATCTCTGAGCCAGGTATGGCTAGTGAGTTCTAGCTCACCTTTGGGTACCCACAAGAGGCACTGTGTCCCTGAGAGAGCTCTCTGCTCCCTCTTTCTCTTCCTCCTTTCCCTTTTTCCAGAGGAAGACTTGATACATGTGCTGTGGACACCACCTCTAGCACATTGCATCATCTTAACATGCTGTGTATTTAGAGTTAATTTACACTAAATAAGGTATAAACTATTATAAACACTGTTTATTTAGTGTTTACTTAATCCCCACCCATGTGAGTGGAGTTACCAGGCATGAAAGCTATGATAGTCCATATGTATTGGAGCCCAAGGTCAGGTAGCTTATGTCTAATTTCCTTACATAGCATGTGCTACAAATTAGACCAGCCTTTGCTATCAGACAATTGCAAAAAGAGGCTTCACTAATGGTAAGACATCAAGTGACAAAAAACTACTCCTATATACTTTTTTCAATGTCTTTGTTTTACTGAGCAGAAAAATACAAATAATATAGAATAGCTAACAGCCTGTGATAAAACTTCAGGCTGCCACCCATGTTTTCTTCGCAAGACTTTGCATTTTAACCATTGGGGCTTGCAAGTGGCCATCAAAACCTGTATTAACAGCCCACATTATAGCTAGAAGACCTCCTGATTGCTCTGCTTAAAACCATCTTGAGCATCACATCACTCACAAGTCTCATATCACACACAAGACGCAAAATCAAGTAAATGACACCACAGTGAAGTGTTTAAAGTTCTTATTTATTTTAAATAACATTATTTCTCTCTCTTCATCCAAACAAGACACCATTTGTTAAGATGAAGATGAACCCCCGCTCTGATGGATCAAGCCAGTCTCATGTACCTGCTCCTAAGATCCAGGTTACTTCTACCTCTTCTTCCAAGCTGCTGTCATTTACAAAAGTTGTTCTGATAATATCACAAAGAGTCTTTTTGAACTTTTTGTTTTCTATAGGACATCAAGAAAACAGTACTTTTGCCAAAAGTCCAGCTGTAACATAGTAAGGAGAGCATGAACATAAACACATATATAAAAACGGCAGGAAGAATTAAGTTGCTTATATTATTATTATTCGAATTCTTCTACATCATACTGTTGAACTGAAAAAAGAACTTAAAGATATATTAGTCTGCTTAGAAAGCACAATCCAAAGTACAATAATACAATATTTTTCTAATTGCACAACTCATAAGTGAGAACTGAGGAAGAAATGAATTCAGAAGTGTAAAGCAAGGGAAGGGATCTTTGTGACCTTCTAATCAAATAAATAAATATAGCCAAAATCATGCACAAACTAAACAAAGGGTCAAATTATACCTGGAATCAGAACGACCTGAAAAAGTGTTATTTTTTACAACTTTATTTTTACTCTTATAAAAAAGTCATAAAAAGCTTTTTCACTGGTATCAAAAGTATTAAATGCATTGACAATTTGACATAGATTCCATCTTCCCAAAAGGCTGAATCCTGTGAAGCCACAAAACAGAAACGGTTTCTGTTTACCTATTCATGGGAGTTATAACCACCTAATAAAGTTAATTGTCTAAAACGTTGTTTTTACAGAGGGAAAGAGGATACTTACCTTAAAGAGGAAGCCAGTCCATGATGGCCTGTGGCCATTACCAGAGCATCCTGACTACTGACCAAATCAGCCTTTCTCTGTACAGGAATAGTCCTTAATAAGTGGAGCAATATTTTATGGCAGGTGTAGTACAGTGGACTAAACACAGCATTAAAAACCCAGACTTTCTGATCCCAGTAAGAGCTCACATAAACATATATATTTCTTTTTCCTCCAGCAAAATGTCTGCATCCCAAAACATGCATAATGACACCTTCTATATGAAGGTATTTTATTGATTTGTTGATGTTTAAAATATTATTGGAAGATGAAAAGTTCTTCAGATGTCTTTTCATGTGAAATCATTGCTCATTCCTGAGTCAAAGGGAAATTGTATTGTCTTCTAGGTGAATTTTTACTGTGTAAGAACCTCAGATTTATTGTTAGATTCAAATGTTCCTGCAAATTGACTGCTTAAATTGTTTACATCCTGAAAACTCTGCATGTGACAGATTCTGATACTTTTCAGTACTATCAAGACATTTCTAACAGGTAGACATAGAAATACCAGGGCAGAGAGGAGAAAAAAACCCCATGTATTTCAAATGAGAGCAGAGGCAGCCTGAACCAGTGCCCCATAATCTCAACTGCTAGGAAAAAATATCTTGTTTTAAAAAAATATTGGTAAACATTTTAATAAATGGGCTGCTACTGCTGAGAAATAAGGTCAATGTTTTCTATAGAGTTCTTGCTCAAATAATTGAGGGAAGTTCCTGAATAGTCCAGCATTAAAAAGAAAACCAGAAGAAAACATTGAACAGATTCAGAGCACTGCAACAAGAAACAGGGTTCTCTCTGCTTCTTTAGCTTTAACCTGGTGTCCAGGACAGAGATATTGTCTCTGTAAAAGTGCAATGGTTTTTGTTTCCTAATCATCCTTCTAGCTATGACCAGGATATATGATTGCAATACCTCTTTTGCCTTTTTTTTTGAGACACTGGAGAAGTCTTGATCACAGTTGATGACTCATAAGCAAACAAAGGTAGAGGCTGTCTTTAAAAAAGGTCTTTAAAAGTATTTTTTTAATCTATGATGATGGTACATTATTAAATTACTTATTTTGTTGTATGTAGTATAATGTTTCACATATTTTGGTCATGTTCAGAATAAATGTTTTTAGTAGGTTTGCTCTTTATGGAATTAAGAGTTTCCTCAGTCTTTACAGCAGTGTGCCTTTGCCTATTTGCTGAAATGGGTTTTAATTAGAGCTCAGAATGAGCTCAAGGTCTTGGAAACTCCTATCTGCTTCTGGGACAGAAAACTACATTCACGTGTAATCTGCATTTGTCCAAATATCTCATAAAATCTGCAAAATTGTTTTGGATGCTGTAGCGTGCCATGCAAAATAGCTGAGTTTAGGTAGTGTCTTCTCTAAAATGTCTACCAGCCAAAAAATAAACCTGCTAGACAACTCTCTAGGGTGGGGACTTTTTGTGAATAATTAGCCTTGAGCAATGAAACTCCAGAGCCACACCTGGGTTGAATCTTTGATCTGTCTTTATGGAGCTAGAACTAAGTTACAGAGTTTATGCACTATCTTGATGTTGAGGGCGATTAAATCTTCACTCTTGCATATACTGCAACAAATATATATGTGTGTGCATATGCACCTCATATATATATATATACACACACACATATATATGGTAAAAATGGATGTTAAAGCTCACGATTCAATTAAGTTTCTCCATTGTTCGTTCTGGTGTGGTTTAATCACTTTAAGGTTTTGTTATTTTTTCTTTCTTTTGCGTAAAAGGTGAAACTCAATGACACATTGTTTCTTGATGGCATCAGAACAGTACCTACAACAATAAGTGTGCTGACAGAGCAGAATCTTTACCTGACCTATTTAGTAGCTACACTTGTCAAACACTGTAAAATTAAATTAATCGTTTACAATGTGTATGTTTGTTTATTTTTTTTACACATAACAGCCATTTTTTTTAGACAATACTATTAAATAATAGATAGTGTCAAACAGTGGCATCTATGTGATCTTCCTGCATATGGTCTTTACTGGACAAGTCTACAAGAAATGTGAATTGAATGATTATCAATTGGTCCTCCATTTTAATCCTTGATGCACTTCCAGCTCTACCTGTGGCCTTGGGCAAATCCCTGAACTTCTCTGTCTCTTATTCATGCAATAAGAATTATAATAATACAGAATTAATTGGTTATTTGTTTGCCATTTTGAAGATCGTTAGCTACAGTCTTTTCTTGTTTATACCAATGGAGTATTCCAAGTGAATGAATTTGTGACTGTGTAATTTAGAAAAATCAGAACAGTTTCTACGCTCATACTTAATGTAAATATCTTCTATTAAGTTCTGCAAATACACATGGGAAATGCCCATATAGTTATGAAAATTGTCAATAAAAGACTGCTTCTTTTACCCTGTGCAGCAATAACTGCTTCTGATTAAGAAAAAAATAAATAATTTCATGCCAACTATGTATTAAAGCTCTAAGACAATTAGAAAAATTATTCTCATACAAAATTGGTAGAAATGTGGTCTCCTTACCCACTGAACTGAGAAGTTCATCAGACTATTGTGTATTCAGTAAATAAAATAGTCGCAGCATATTGTTGTGATTGTTAACATTTTGCCTTCTGTAGCTCTTCAAAAACATCAACATTCATCTGTATGGCTGGGCTGCTGAACTTGCTTCAGTCACACTCCTTGCATGAATATTAAGATTCACTGAACTGATGTGGTTGATACCACTAAGAATTAACCATCTGATTAGTGGATAAATCATCATGCAAGTATCTGTAAACTGTAATTCTTTTGTATCTTTTAGAGTGTTGAAGAAGTCAGGCTAATTTGCACACTCAAAGAGAAATTCAAGATGAGGACACTTTTATTTTGGTTTAAATATTGACATATTCAAACAGCAACATTTTTTAACATTCTGATTTTTTTTAACTTAAACTATTTTAAAAAATAAAATGTTTATGAGCTAGATTAATTTAGAATAATAAATATCCCTTCCCTTCTATATTATGGAGGAGTTTTAGTGAAATAAGTGCTTTGTAGACCGGTAAAAACAACCTTTTAGCAACACTTTCTGAACATTTTGTAATGACCATATTATAATGCATCTCATAAAAATACACTGATCTTTTTCCTTACAGACAAAAATGAAGTGACATATACTCCTATTTCCAGATGTAACGCATGAATATGCACGTTTCTCTTCATATAAGCTTTTATGGAGCTGTATCAGAAACACAACATGGTTTATTCTCTAATGTCAACAACAAGGAGTTCTATAATAAGCTTGGACTAAATGTCTAAAAAGGGATTAAAAAAACCCCGGTGCTTTAACAAATCAAATTTCACCTTTGTTTAATAGGGCATTTTAACTCAATTCAATTATTTTGTCCATTTGTATCTAAAAATTTCTAAGGACAAAATCCCTGTTATTCTAATCCTATGGATGCCAGGAGGCTCTGAGTAGAAGACTTTCCATATTTTCAAACGGCAAAAAAATGCTGTAAATCCTCCTTCTTGCACCCTTTTTTCAGCAATGATGGTTCCACCATACAGATTCCCAGACGTGGGACTTGCCCAGAAGTGGAACCAGGGGGACAACCGGGTAGGGGGCAAACCCCACCTCCCTCCACAAGGGAGAATCCTGCATGGCTTTGCAGCTCCAGCAACATGATACTTGCACTCTGTCATCACGTGGACTTGTTTTTGTGCTCAGACTCGTGGCTAATTCTCTGAGAAAATCCAATGAACCTGAACGAGCTTTCAGTCAAAACCTCAAACAGCATTTGCTAACAATGTTTGCAGTGCTGTGGTTTCAACTTCAGGCTGAGAAAACAAATATTTAATGGGCAATAAACTCTTCAAGAGACTTGAAAAGTAGGGGAATGTGGTTTTGCTTGGCTACAAGCTGTCTCTCATGCTGAGATAGCAAGTAACCTGTTCAGTATGCGGTTTCTTTTTAAGACCCACGCAAAATGCTTTTGGTAATCTGTTACAAAATCCATGTCAGTTAGCATTTTAGTTTGGGGTTCGTGTATTCAAGACCCGTAAAACTTTTTCTAAAACGGCTGTGCAACAGAATGGGAGGACCAATTGATTTTTCCAGTGTATAACTCAGAGGTAACGTGCTACCCAGTCTCCTCACTAGCCTTATTTCCAACCCCATTGCACAGCTCTTCTTATAGTCCTCTGTTCCTGCTGTGGGTGCAGTGTGCTTCCCTATGTCTCAAGTACAGTTTTTAAAAGCCATGACTCCAGCATGAACTTTTCTTTTGCATGCCTAATGAATTGCTATTTATTTTTTGATCTTTCACCCTCGTTTGCCCTGTTCTGCTAAATCCCAGCCCATATTAACAATTCTACATTAATATGACGCATGGTCTAGTGCAAACCCTGGGCAAAACATTATTCCCACTTAGTTATGGGTTTGAGAATAGTGGTGCCCATCAGCAAAAAATCCTAGTGGGAAAAGATGAGAAACCTCTATAATCTGTAAGGGAAAAGATAAAAGTTGTAAGAATTTCTTTCCCCCCTCAGATTTCTCATGGAGTCAGCAAGATTGGGTTCAGCTGCTGCAATTCACCGTCTGGTGCATCAACCAACATCCTCTTTGGTTGACATTAACACACCAGCATCTGTGAACTGCCATGCTGGAGGAACTGGCTCATGTCCACTTCTGTGACCCAGGTGTGGGGAGGCAACCACAAGCAGAAAGGTGGGGCTGACATCCCCAGTGCTATCATTTTAAAATATCTTGGCATTTATTTTAGTATGAGGTGTTTGTAATTCTGGAACTAAAAAAAAAAAACCCAAGGTCAAAGTAGGATTGAAAAGAAAAGATTAAGAAGGAATAGAAGATTAAGTTTTCAGGCTTCAATGTAAACTTTACCATTTACTCTAAATAAAATAGGACTATTTAAATGAGCTAAGCTGTTACTTTGTCCTAGCTGGCTTCCCTGTAAGAGTCTGAAATAAGATTCACTTTAGAAAGGCAAGACTGTATATAACTTGCTGTGGTTAGCTAGGCCATGCTCCATGACTCTTCTTTACATATTCTCCTCACTTAACGCTGTGTTTACCTCTTTAAGGAAGCAGGCAGAGCTGATTTCCAGGCTGTGCTGATGGTCACAGATGCAGGCTTTTTAGCACTTGCAGGAGGCTTGCGTTTCATCTCTGTGGTGTTAAAAACAATCCAAGCTTGTCAGGTGAAGTATTTTAGGATCAGGAGATGTTTTATTTCTTTATGTGGCAAGGAACTTCAGACAGTAAATACAGAGCGCTGATCACCTAAGTTAATTGAAATATCTGTCTTTTATATAAGCATTTTGTATGCACATATAAAACACAAGCAACATACCTGTGTGAAATATTAAAAATCACAAATACTATTATAAGTAAAAGGTTTCCATCATTGGTAATCACATGCTCATTTAAAAAAAGGGAAAAAAAGTGCTTTGATTAGTGAGCACAAATTATTTATTCCAGAAGGATTTCTAAGCATATTTTTTCATTAATAGGAATCACTAGAGGATCTTAAGATCCTTTCCAACCCTAACTATCCTATGCTTCTATGATTTCTCCTGAAAGTATTTCTACGTGGTCAGGCAAGCAAAAGGTCTTAGTTGTTAATACCATTTTATTGGGCTATTTAGGACACCCCTCCCACCCCATTCCTCAGGGTAGGCTAAATTTCCAGGGATCCATGGCCAGCTGTTGGCAATGCTGGGCTTGTCCTACTCCACCTGAAGTGCCAGAGCAGGGCCTGGGGCGTGTCAGCTGCTCTGTCATCTGAGGTGTCCCTTAGTCGTAGGAGGACTACAGCTCTACATCAAATGTGCAAAGGGCTAGATACACTGAAGTGAGAGCTAGGAAGACACAGAGTATTCAGCAAAACAAACAGAGGTGGCAGGGTGTTTCTCTTGTCAGTAAGATAGCCACTTCCGTAAACATTAAAGTTCACAGAAATAACAAGCAAAGCATGTAGTTATTTTTGAAAGAATGGGTAATATAGATATACAAAATGATCATATCCCTTCAGCCAGCAAGTGAAAATTCAGTGTTTCTACAGATGAAAAATAATAATACTGTAATGTTTTGACAGCATTTTGGACTGTACATGTAGTTCACAAGTATGGTTTTTCCTCAATATATCTGATGTGGAAGCCCATCAAGTTCTCTGTGTTTTCCTTTCTCCAAAGCAAATGGAATGTGACTTAAATTTACTGTCAATAATACAAAAATACTCACGGAAATAATTTTTTTTCTCATTCTGTTCCTACATAGGTAATGAATGTGAAAACAAGCTCACAGTTGCAGTCCTTTGTGTAGCCTTTTCACTGCTTCATACACTGCTTTATGGTCTAGTTAATACTAATATTTGATCATTTAGAGTAGATATTCCTCCTTCTATCTGTACCATTTCAAAACAATGTTTTGTTTTATGAGGGACTAGTCATCAGTGTTTTTATACAAAAACTTGAAAATAATGAATTGAGCCTGTATTTACTACCAAAAATGTCAGTTTCTTTTACGTACTTGAAAAGATAAATACGTTTGTCAAAAATTGATTTTAGTGTTTGTCTGATTATCACCCAGTGGAATTTCAGACCTTATCTGTTGTTTGATAACTTGGCAGTCTTTAAGTACAATTGTTTCTCAGCTGAGTCTCCTGGGACAGTTCTGAGTCTTAAAGTGCTCTTTTAGTTCCAGTCATTAATAAACAAAAGATTTTTCTCCAAGTATGATAGCACATTCTCTATAAACTGAAGACAAAGTGGCTGATGGCACGAACATGACTGAAGAATAGAACCGTCTCTTAAACACTGACAGTCTTGGGTCATCAACCACATTTCTAGAAAGCGTATTCTAGTGTTTGAACACTCTCTTGGTAAATAAATGTTTCCTACTGTCCAGTCTAAATTTCTCCTAGTGCAGTTTTGAACATTATCTTAGGAGATAATAAACTGCTAAAGTGTTGTATCATAAACATAATATTTAATGATGGTCAACAAAGATAATTTATTTCCATTCAAGAAATTACTCTTAGGAAAGAGTTAATTACATCTATAGTTTCAGTAACACATATGAGACATGTTAGCTATTTTTGTCCTTACTTTTAGTATCATTAGCCGGCATAATGCATGATGGACAATTCTGAGCCAACCAGGAGCACTGTCATTCACATCAACTTTATAAGCATGATCATGTATGTAATTGGCCATCATAGTCTTTCATACAGGTAATGCTTTGAAGAACAAAAAGGAAGATGTCTACAGAACAATTTAACTCCCTTTGCAGTTCTCCAAAATGCTTTGATTGACACTCAAATGCTACAATTCTTACTCAGTCAAAATGACCTTGAGAATCAAACACTCTAGCTTAGATAGTAATTTTTCCCTGTGGAAAGTGTGCAGAAAATAATTACAGTTATAAACACTTGTAATATGAAATATATAATTGTCACTTCTCAGTTTATATGTGACTGTGCAAGGAAAGGTGTAGTAGAGAGTAATGGAGTAGAGAATAACTACTTAGTGGCACCTTATGTGAACAACTGTAAGCACAATGGACTTTGTTTCCTAATCTATTGCATCTTTTTACATCTGTATAACTGCTGGTTTATTTTAAACAGCTTTTGATAGCATTGGTAGACATGAAGTGAACTGAGAAAGAAGCCTACTCAATATTCTTCACAAATGTTTACATGCACGATGAAACACATTAGATTTCATGACAATTAAGTAGAAAGTAACTTGTTAAGACTATTTTTCTGGTGTTTCCTTGGACTATGTTGTTCAGTCAAAGCTAAGCAACAGGCACTATCTTGTTCTCTATTTAAAGTCTGTGTGCCACAAAGTTCTGCAGAATTTCTGAGGTTCTCCAGAGCTTCCTGATACATTTCTTCACAATTTACTGTATTTACACCGTATCAAACCACATCAAACCTGAAGAAGACAATTTGTCCTTTACACTGTTTATGTTTTCCTGGTGTGTTTATCACTTTCATGATAACTATTCCCTCAAAGATCATATAAAATTCAACTCAGATCTGAAACACTCAGCTGTCCTCTGTGAAGCTAAACAAAATCCAGAAGGAATGATTTAGCAAACCAAATCTACCTCCAGCCAGTTTTGCCAACCCTTACTTACCTGTCTTTTTGTAAAATGAGAGATGTAAACAATGTTCTATAAATTAATTTTAAACAGCAAATGTATTCCACCTTCTGAAAACTATAAAGGCTTAAAAAGCTTTCATACCAGTTTAGGCTTTCTTTTCCTTCTTACCCACCCCCCACTACCCCCCACCCTCTGAGATATGCAGATGTGTTGTGCTCCTAAACAAGGCTAATAGGTACTAAAAAGAGTGAGGAATGCTCTGATCTGTGTTAGTGGAATGCTATGAAAACCAAGCTGCAACATGCATGTTGACATACAAATGCTAGTAGTGATTTATTAACACAATTTCCACATACTCAAGTACTCCATTCAACCCACATCAACACCTACAAACACAAAATGCACTTTCAATTTTACTACCTGAAAACTTGTATCTATGGGAATGAATTCTAGTCAGAGTAACAACAATAAGTTTGACTTCAACATTATTCAGCAATACATGTAGTTTTTAAAGAAAGAATTCCATCTGTGTGAGTTACGTCAAAAATATACTGCTTCTGCATAAAAATACTTAGCTTCACAAACATGGAGATGGAGAACTGCTAAGTAAGGAACAAGTATTCAAAACAGGCTCTAAGCTTTTGAGGTTTACAAGCTTAATTGCATCTAACTACTGCAGGAAAGCAACCTATAGGAACAATAAATTTATTATCATTATTCTGATAACCCCAATATATAAACAGAAGCACTATTTTTAAGGGATATAATCCATCTTTCTGACCTCCTAATCTCTGTTAAGGCTTATTTCATTCCATTTGTAAGATGCTTACAAAAGAACTACAAGGTTGATCAAAGGCCTGAGAAACTTGACCTATGATAACAATTTGAAAGAACTTGTATTGCCTATTCTAAAGAAGAGAAGTCACACAGAAGGCATCATAACTTGTTTAAAGCTTATATAGGAAGAAGAAAGTGAAGAGGAGGAAGGCAATTTCAAGATAAGTGAAACTGTGGAAGGATCTGTGGAAGGATTTCTATACAGAGGTTGGGTGGTCTGAGACAAAACAGAGGAAGACCCTTTTCCATGCCATTTATTAACATCTCTGAGTCCCACAACACAAAGTATGTATACAAAGTATGCCTGCCTATCTTTCTTTCCTTACCTTTACCCTCCTGACCATCTTTCCCATTCCTCGCTATTTCCCACAGTGAGGTATTGCTCTCCCAAAGTACAACTGACCCCCTTCAACAAAGAAACAGCCTCATACTGCTAGTCTCTTTACATTCCCACATGCTTTGTTTAGCCACCTCCACCCCCGAAATTAAGCATATATTTCCAAAGAGCCTTGAACAGGCTCTATGCCCTCAAGGATTTCTCTATGCCCTGTGAATGCCCTCAAGGATTCCTGACTGCCGCATCATAGTGAAGTTCTGTATTACTTACAGGATACCATAACTTGCAACTCTGTTTTTGGAGAAGTTTAAAGCATTGTGGAAACACTAACTACTTGAGTACTTACAAGGGATTTTTAAATACTATTTTGTGTTCTGTTTAGTTTTCAGTGTGAAAAACAGATGCTGGGATGTGGTGTGTCTTGCTGCACTTCTTCAATTGCAGAAGTAGTCAGTGTCAGGGGACAGAATAAATGTGGGACCTCCTGGGCCTTAGGCTTCAGCATCTAAAGTCATAACAGTAAATTCATCTCTCTAAGAAAAAAAAAGTAGCATTTTATTATTTGGTAGATTTACACTCAGTCTATACCTTTAAATGAAACGCATATAAAAAAAAGACTTCAGTTCCCCTGTGTTTGGACTGGTTGATTTCAGCGTTAACTGTCTCATTTCTGCCTATCTTTGGATTGCCTGTTCATAATGAGTTTTTTTCTCCTTACTAAAAACCAGATTTTTTAAAGAGTCAAAACCAGGCTTCACATTCCTCTGATATGAGACATTTGTTAAAATGCAACTTATCCACATGCTTTCTGAGGTCCATAAACTTAAAGTACTATTTCACTTACTTGTGACATTGTTCTGTAAATTTTGGATTGTTTTTAACTAACCAGACATACTTGCTGGTCTATATAAAGTCTGAATGCATTTTGTTTGCTTCTTGAGAGATGTATTGTGGCCAGAAAACAAAAATATGAGAAATACTGCTCTTGGTTTTGTCTCTTTGGTTTTGTTTGTGTGTTTAGCGAATGCAAGAATGAATATTAATCTACATTTTTAATAAAACACACATTTTGATTATGACTGCAACAATCTGTTCTTTAAATCTGAATTGCTGCACAAAATGAAATCTCCCCTGCAAAAGTCTTTATTTTGATAGCGTTATTGTTTATAGAGAAAATGATTGCTTCTTTTCTTGCAAAAGGGAAAGTTAAAGAACTAAAAGAAATGCAGTACTGAATAGGGTCTTTATTTGTATTTGTCTCTCTTTCCATGAATTCTTGTATAAAATGTAGAGACTCGGAGAAGTGCAAGCAACCAAAATTATCTCTTGGTTTTGAAGAAGATAAAAATATCACCCTGTAACTACAAAATATTTATTCCTATTAGAAGATACTAAAATGAAAATTGCTATTATTCCATGGAGTTTATAGCTGATGGGATTCCTTTGCTATTTCCACCTTCATTCATAGTCTTTTTCTTAAATTCACACATCAAAAAGAAAAAAACCCAATGCTGTTACGCAGAAGGTATAATACTTCCACAACAGAATTTGCAGTCAAATGATAACAGAAAGGGCAATATTTGAAATCTTATACTGCAACTCATTTGTTTCAAACTCAGAAGGGGAAGTATTTGAGGGTGAGGCTGCATCCATATATTTACACCATCAAAGCTCTTCCCTTGCTGTCGAAAGTATCTCTCCAGAACACATCTGTGTCAAGTTCCTATCAAAACAAAGTGGTTAATGCCTGATAGCATCCTCTCATTCTTTTATGGATCCAGGCCAATTCCTATTGAAGTCACCAGAAAGAATCCTTTTGACTTGAGCAAGAAGTTAAATTGGTCTTTCTTGGGTTTGTGGTATAGCCTTGGGCAAGACACAAACCCTCTGTCCCAATTAATATATCTGCATGCTACCTTCCAATATTATAGCAGGCTAAGTTAATACTCCATTTGGAGTGTGCACTTCTTTCATGTTGCAATTCAAGCAGTTCAAAGCAAAGTCTTATTTTAGGTACCTATATATAATTTTAAAACTGAGATCATCAGATGTTAGAAGCAGATAAAATCAGTAGGGTACACAAGGATATTACAGAGTTGTTGGGGGTTTTTTTCTTCCTTTAAGATAGTTAACTTTCTGTTTACTATATTATCTGGAAAATGGACAGCATAAGATAGGGACTGGCCGACAAATAATAATAATAATAGTTTTCATTATATTTACATTTTTTCCCTTATGACAGCTTTAAAGTTATGATACACAAATGCCATAATACTGCATTACATGAAATTTTTAAAGAGTGAAAGTAAGGATCTATGAATTCTACTCCTAACATGGGAAAAAATACCTTTCATATGCCAAAAGCCTTTTCTTATGGCATATATTCAGGCTTAGGCAGGAAAGATTCTATTTCTGAGCAAATTTGTAGGAAAATTATGTAATAAAATTTTTATATGCCATTTTTTATTTTAACTGAGACATGGCTTAAAGGACAAAAAAAGAATTGGGACAATATTTGCTTACAAATCCGATTTGAAGATATATCATATATCATATAAAAATCAGATCAATCACAGAATCAGCCTTTCTGAGCAAAAAGTATTTAATTTCTTTTACAATGTCAACCAGGTCTGATAAGTTAGGAAGATGCAAGAAAATTAGTAAAGGAAACAATTAACCCTTGTTCCTAAACACTCAAGGTAAGTATCATGTCCAGTCCCTGCAATTTAGTTAATGTGGGGAACTGTGTGACACTGATTTGACTAAATGGATGTTTACTACACCAATTCAAATGTCTAAGCTTAGGCTTTTTTATAGTCAGCAGAGATCTGGCCAATAGTTGATGGATATGTCTCATCCTAAACTAGATTCTTACCTTTGGGCAGATTAAGATTGCCCTATGTGGCATCTATCATATTTACTCTATTTCCACTGAGTACAGATAGTAGCTAGGTGACCCTAGATTACCTGTGTGACTAGCTCAGATGTAGACATCTGCACCACAGACACCAAAAAGTTAGATAAATGAATATTGGCTCTTGTGTTACAGTGACCAGGGTTTCTAGAAATTTTATTTGTATGTTAAACAGATCTGATAGAAAAGCCTGAGCAAGGCATAGTTTAAAATAGTCAACAGATTAAGTTACTTTCTTGCAATAGGTAAGACCTTGGGACAAATCTTTTTTCTTAATTATTCAAAGCAAAGCCTGAAATCAGTATATTTTACATCCTATCAAAGTCTACAAACTATGGGGGTACCATAGCTACTATTCTGATGTGAGTGGCGTTTAAAACTTTGGAAGATCCCCATTTCATTCCAGTGCAGTACAGGACTCATTTGAAAATCTCTACTAGTTCAAAGGGATGTAAAAACTCTCTTTTGCTCATTTCAGTTCCACACTGAAATGTTGCTACAGTCTGTGCCTCCAAGGCATATTTGAACATCTAACCTTTTTGATCCATCTGGTGGAATATATACACGGAGAGGGAGTAATTCAAAAGGGGAGTTAATTTACTTTAATTTACACATTCACATAGGTTTTGCTATCTGCTTAACATTGCACACCCTTACCCTGTCCCTTGGCGTACTAATTAAACCAGCCTTAGATTGCCTTAGAATTTTTTAGCCTTAGACTATGAAGGCTAAATTCAGAGATGATCTATCAGATGAACAGGAATCCAATGTGAATCTAAGGCGGTTTACATGCTTTGCAAATTAGATAAACTTAGATTACCGCTAGAGTAATTTCATTTTACAAGTACAGTTACCTTAAATTTACATAAAACTTAATTCCTGAAGGTGGCAGCATCATGACCAAATCAATATACAACCTCCAATGCATGCAAAAATACCAGAACATGACCATGCCATTATAAGTGCTAATTTAGCAGTAGTGCCACATATGACCTTTTAACATGCATAACTGAGAGTGAGCTCTATGCTAGCAATGAGTTCAAGGTTTGCACTGTTCCCCATGTTTCCTTCTTGAGTTGTAAAACTCAAAAAGAACATCCTTTCCCTCAGGTGCCTTTTAGCATTTCATGCTACTGGTCTTCATGAATTATAAGCATTCCATACCAGAAATGGTGAATTTTGAACATTTTTTGTCTGATTCCTTGTTTCACAAAGGTCATTTTACACAACACGGGGACTATAAAAGGAGTCACATCATAGGTGTTTTGTCTGTCCACTTTAAAGCCTTATTCATAATGTAAAATGAACATTGTAGGGAGTCCCTATTTGTCTAAAAGTAATTTTTTTCCCTACTTTATTGTTTGTAGTAACTAGCTATGCCTGTGAAGGGTAGCTGGTTGCAGAAAAAACAGGGGATAAGGGTTTCACCCACCCATGTCCATATGAATACAGAGGCATGAATCACTCGTTTTTATATAAACAATTTTTTTTAAACTGCCTTTCGAAGCACACACTTGAGATCGACCTGAAATTGGGGGGTGGGGGGAGAGAGTTTCATTAAGATTAAAGATTATGGGAAAAACTTTTTATTTAGCTAGACTGAAATAAGAAAAAAAGCAGTTGAGAAGTACAGGGCATTCTTGCAAAGTCCCTGGGACAGATGGAGTGAATCTCACTCTGACCCCAAAGGAACACAAGCTTTACACCATCCCCACCTCCTTGGAAAATACAGACTTTTCAGAGAGGGTCAGTCCAGCCTTTCACACATAGGCAAGCAGGGCGAACCACCCCATGCAGGGTGGCATAGGTAAGGGAACAAAAAAGTAAGTGGGCACGTTCCCCGGTGCTTCCTCCTGGAAAAAAGAATTTGCATCATTCCTTATTAATAACTATACGTAAATGTGGCAAACTAGCCCTTAGCTCTTCCTAGTCACTTTCTGGCATGCACAGCACATTTTCCAGTCCAACAGGACTCTCTCCCCACTGTGATGTAGGCCTGTGGTTGTCAGGTTCCTAGAGCAAAAACGTTCAGACCAATGTTTTGTGTCTGGGTCTCATTCAGCTGGTGAGAGTGGCCTGGCTTCCCTGCACCTCTCCCAGCATGCTGCTCTCTCACAGACACTCAGTAACCAGCCAGCTCCATAAAGCATATGCTATTTAATTAGAAAAAGCATTTAGGAGAAAACATGCCTTAAAAATGTTGAAAGAGCATGAATAATACTTAGCTTACCTGCTTTCTACATGCTTTTTTCCACATCAAAATCCTTTAGAGGTTTTTTCTTCTGTCTCGCTCAGTCTTATATCTATCAGTAATGAGATGGGTAAAATGCCTTAACTGTCATGTCAGAACTGAGATTCCCTGCAATTTCAGATTCTTTGTCTTCTAATGCTTCCTAAACCTGACCAAACTAGTCAGCTAATCCCACAGGGCAATCCTTCAAAAGGCTTTTTCTCTGCTTTAGTATTGCAATTTGCTCCCCTTATTTTTAGTTCCTGCAGCAAGCGTCCTTGCATTAACAGATAAGCCAGGAAGACTTTATCTAACAGCTCTGTAAAAATGTGTGTATAACCTCAGTAAAGTCAGGATAGCTGCTACTGAATATTCTGTGCTCCTATAACGTCTGCAGTATTAGCACAGATGAAATGACACTGGTGCTGACAGCCTGTTATTTGTGTTTGGGAGTTCCTGATGGAGCTTCTTTAGAATTTCACTCCAAAAAATGTTTATCAAAGATCCATTGCATTACTTTTTGCCCCAGCTCTTCCAAAGCAGAATTAGCTCATCTCTTGTGCGGTTGCACAATTGTCATTATTATAGCTGTGGATTTGTTTTCACCTGGTCCCCTTTGCCCTCCAGATGTGCTTGTAGGCTGAGATTTGAAGACAACGTGTCAGAGTGTATCACAAAGAAGGCTGGAATAGCTGAGTGGTATTACCTCAGCTAATGGCAAATATTACTGACCTGCCAGTTTGAGTAAGCAGCAGAATAAAAAATAATTAGTACAAGGAGAAAAAAAAATAACAAAGTGCACAAGTTAAACTGAGCAGAAATGAGGGCTGTGACTTCCTTGTTTCTGAAGTAAACTTAGACTCATAGAAGAGCCATGAGTGTAACAGGATGTGTAAGCTGGACTATGCCCACACACGGCAGAGTCAACCACTAGAACACAGTTATTCCTGTGCACTCTTCTTGCAACGCCTGTGTCCTACCTCTGTATTCGCTCATCTCTGGCGACTGTCACACAAACAAGTTGGGAATTTCAGCTCTCTGTTCCCCCTTCAACTTCCTTCCACTTCTTTTTCTCCAAAGAGCAGTACTTTGAGAAATGTGTTTTACTGATTCTATCTTAAGCCTTTACCCAGGCTATGGCTAGATAACACATAAATACTTTACGGACCATTCAGAGACAGCTGAATGATAAGAAAGGTCATCTAATTAGCTACTGCTTAAAAACTTTTCCAGTAATTGATTTAAATGCTTGTATTTTATTTTTTTTTTCTTGTTTTATATGCCAGCTGAAAGTATATCACATATTTTGATGAGTGAAAATTGATTTGGATTTGGGGGGGAAAAGGTAATTTAAATTTCACTATGAGAGCCCTGGAGTCTTTCCAGCATTCGCAGGTTAAAGATGTCCAAGATGCGTTATAAAAAGGTAACTGGAAAGGTACATGATCTCTTAGTCACAAGTAAAAACTTTTACCATCAAATCTGGTTACTGCACCTCCAAAACATATTCATAATATTTTTCTAACAGCTTGAAAGTGTCTGGAATTCATTGCAGAGATTTACTCCAGTTAAAATTAAAACCAGCAATGCTTGATTTGCAAAAATAGTAGGCGTACAATGCAGCCTTCATATAAAAAAAAAACCTTTCAATGCACATGCCTGTGCTTGGTGATCTAATACATATAAACAGATAATTTCAATTTGTAAATATTTCCTCTATTTAACCTAGACCAAGGTGAGCTGCGTAGGTATTTGGGTATTCTAAAGCACGTTTGTGCTTTTGCTTTTACAGACTTTACTCAGAGAATGCCTCCAAATTAAGTGTTTCAATTGTATCTGAATCTTTGGTTCTTAAATAGATATCAAGCTTTCATGGGAACCAAGAGCTTCATAAAATGGCTTTTAAATCAGGATGACTTGGCTTGGGAGTTTACGTTGGCTTCTGTCCAAGCAGAAAGATCCAAAAGAGCAAATTACACCTCCACACCCAGTTAGAAAGTCTGCAGGTATTAAGTTGTTTGTTAAGGAGAGTCATTGCGTTAGTAATTTTAGCTGTGCTTGTTCTTTGTGGAAGGCAACAGGCTCTTCCAGATAGTTTCAAAACACAGCAGGGCAAAACTTGATCTTATTAAAACAGTTTCTACATGAACTGTTGTTTCTTGTTTCACAGGTTTCCTCTGCTCTTCTCAGCCAAAATTATTGCTCATGTATCTTTCTCTGTGAAGTATTTTTTTTACAAACATTTTTTTCAGAAACTACATTAAAATCCTTCACTTTGGGGAAAACAAGCAAAATCACAGCGTTCACAGCAGAATCCTTTGCCTCACATACCTGTCTTCTTATCCTTCTTTACTTATATTTCTCCCAATTGCGGGAAAAACTGCAACAAAGTTCTGCTGCCTCTTTTTTTTTATTTAAAATAGAAAATGCTTACACCAGGTCAGTAAATTAAATAAATGCCTTGTAAGCTTCCTTAGACTTCTGAACGGAACATTTAAGGGTTATTTAAAGCTGTAGCTCAATTATGATCAATGAATGCCTTATTATAGAAGCCTGGTCAGTAATATTTACTTTTCTGAACAGGATTGGCTTCAGAAAGCAAGGATGTCTAAGTGATTACAGCAGTAATCATTTGTTTCACTTGGCCCTTTGCTGTTGTACTCGGAAATTGCTCTTGGATCTCCAAAATGAGTGTAAAGGTCTCGAGCTGTTGTCTTTCCTCTCTAACATCAACAAAACATCCTAGCTAGTTTCAGTGAAGTGCAAGGCTTACTGCAGTTCATGGGGGTGTAACTGAAGGTAGAGTTTAGTTCAAAGGCTGGTATATGTGCAACCTTCAAGCCCAGCTTGTTCCTCCAGCTCTGTGGGGCTCCTCATATGAGGAAGAAAAGCAGGATTGCTTTTTGCAGAGGGAAACATTGCTTTAACTCTTACCACATTAAACCACAGTACAACCCAAAGCAAATCTCCTATGCAGGTGTCTACAGTCCCTAGCAAACCTAGGACTGGAGTCCTAACAGAGGATTCCAGTCAAAGTGCTGCTTCAATCACGTGTATATCTTTAGGGTGTGTACAGACTACTGGCATAACCTCATGAAAGATGTAGCTGTAGCAACTGGACATGCAGGAATTGCAGGCACAACTCTGAATCTTCCTTTGCCTTGCATACCCCTGCGAAATTGTTGTGCAGACTCCTATCCCCTCACTGAGGAGCTCCACTGTTCCTCAGGCTCAGTGACTAGTGCTGACACTGGTTAGGGCAGTTTGTATTATGCCAGCTCTCAGAGGTGATTCATCCTTCTCATGCTCATGTCCCCAAGCATGCTCAAAATCAGCATATTTCAACTCATATCTGGTTTCTAGGCCAAAAAAGGTTCAGCTGACATTACTGTGGATTGTATGATTAATTTCCAAGTTTAAAAGACACAAATGCCTCCTTGTTGGATGAATTTGTAATCTGCAAATGATAGGATAGATTATTCTTTTGCTTTCTTATACCTCTGTGTAATTTCTTGTAAATTCAGCTACAGCATAGACATGGAGCTTGTTTTGCAAGCTATGCAGAAGTGGGCTGGTAACATATCTAAACAGAGCATAACCCTAGAGGCTTCTTTTCCAGCCAGCTGTCAAAACTTCGAAACTATCATATGTTTAAGGTCCTGAAACGACTGTGGAGCACGAGGCTGGTGGAATGTGTGGTATTTATCTCAGGAGGTTTACATGTCTTGCTTCACGTGTAAGCTGCAAAGGTGTAAGAGCCTCTGCAGGTATGGAAGCTGCTTGAAAGCCTGAGCTCACCAAACAAAACTTTGGTCTTTCATTGAAAATACTTTCAGGGATGAAGAATTGATCTTGTACCTGACCAGACTGCACCCTGATGGTGATCAACACAAGTATGGTTATAGCAACCACTTCTGAAAAAGTCATTATTTTCCGTTTAATGGATTGTTTGAGTACTGAAGCCTAAACATGAGTAGACATGTGACCCTGTGTTGCAGAGGAAAGGTTACAGGAGAAGGAACAAGCCACAAGTACACCCTAATCACAGAATCATCCTTCTCTCTGTTTAGGAGTCAGCTCTAGTTTTATGCATCCACAAAGGTCTGCAGATGTCTGTGTAACCAATTTGAAGCTAATATTATGAAAAAGCCTGTATTGCAAACTAATCAGAAATTAAAAGCAGTATATTAATTTTTATATTTGTTTTTAATTTAGACAAAATGGCAATGTGATGCTGCAAGGTCACTGCAAAAGCTACTGAAGAATCCAATTAAACATCCGAAAGACAAAGGTTATAGTTGGACCTGTCATGAAGTTCACTTAAGTCAAGCAACACTGTTTCTGTAGTTACCATGCAGAATAACTTTTGTGAGTGGAAAAATACCTCTACTGTGGATTTCTTCAGAGGGACAGAAAGCCAACTCACTGTAGGTCTCTAGTTGATGTTCTGACTTGCTAAATGGCATCACCATGTCCTCCCTCTGTAGTCACTGGGAGGAGATAAGTGTCTCCAGCAAGTAATTGTGATGTTGGATGCTCTGATTCATTTTCTGTAAGTGGCTTCCTCTCCACTGACTGCAAAGGGAAACTGCACTCCTATTTGACATACCCAGGTTAGGTGCATAAAGTTAAATGGACTAAAGATTCCTCCAGACTAGCCAGAAGAATTCCAGTGTATTCCTCCCTCTTTGTTTCCTTTTTTGTCCTGGAAAGCAAGGTACACAGAATTTGCATTTAAAACATATGCATTCCCTGCTGCATATGAGAAAGGCATATACAGACTGGTCATGATAGCCTTTTCTCACAGAAATAATAAGGGCGGTTCTATTATTATTTTCCTCAACTGCACTAGGACTTCAGCCCATAGATTTTGGAAATTGTTTGGGACCACTTACCTCCTTTCCTCTTTAGCTATAAACCTTCTGCTCCTACAACTGGAGTTTCCAGACTTACTGATAGATCCAGTTTAAGGGGTAGCAGGGGACAAAAAACTTCTCCTCAGACATGCCTCTTGCTTTTCTGAGTACTTCCTTCTGGGACAAAGTAAGCTCTCCGAGGGATCACTTTTCCAGTGAATTGCACGAGGAGGAAGGGAGAAGGGAGAGCAAAGCAGACTGTGGCCTGGTATGTGAGGGAATTATGGCAGATAGAAAGGAAATGGCACAGAAGTGTTTGGATAGAGAGCCAAACATCCCCTCATCAATTACTCTTACAATGACAACCAGTTACTTGGAGTTTTTGAATGGCTGTTGCTCACCTCTCTGTCTTCTCTCCTCTTGAAGTCTGCTGTCAGCAGTGTGTAATCAGCCATGTATGTATTCAAATCTAGTAGCATAGTTCAGATGCAAAGCAAAGAAAAAGAAGGAGCTCTTGATTAAAAGATGGAGACTGCTTTTGTAAACAGACACTGAGGAAAACATCTTGCAGCTCACAATGTGTTCTAGGAGTAAAAGCGAGCTGTGACCTTGCTGGTGTTATGACTTGTGACTGGGTCCTAAGAGGTCCATAGCTATTGTCATGCGCCATAATTATGCGTGAGTGAAAGATTTTGACATTAGAGGACTCTATAACTTCAGTAAACTAAGCCATAGCAAGACTCAGAATCTGAAAGCTGCATGCTAGAGACACAAGCTGTAAATGCAATGCCAGTTTTTCAGGTAGAAGTATAATAAATGTTAAACAAATCAGCAGGGGAAGTGATGAAATCTAGGCACACAATGGCTCTAAGTCAAGACCAGATATATTTCTGAATTATGTATTCTGTTTCTTATGCATGGCAAGTAAAATTATTGTAATGTTCCCCTCTAGCCTTAAAACATGAACTGCTTCCTCTGGTGTAGCAACCTAATGCAGCAGACTGAGGGGAGAAGGAGATTATTACAGCAGCTGCTGCTTCGGCTGTTTGTAAAACCACACCTCAAAGGAAAGGTGCTTGAGAGGAAATTAGTGCAGTAGGTTAATGATAGGCAACAGTGACCAAGAAAAAGAGAGGATTCATCTATACAGTACATGATAGTGTATAAGCACCGTTTGCACCAGCAGGGGCAGGAGGACCAGAAGAAGCATCTGGGAAATCTCAACTGAGAGTGAAAATCAGGATTTAGGAATGTTCTTCCATTGGTGCTGGTGGTCTGATCCTTCTGTTTTGCTTGCTATGTCTGCGCAGAGACACTACCTTTCTTAACAGTGGCCTCTTTCTTTTCCAGGAAAAAATGTCAAGTACAAATTCACATCACTGCTGCCACCATAAATTACTTATGTGCAGATTCCACAAACTTTTCCAGATGGCTTCCTCCAATTCAAAAACTAACCGAACCTGCACAGTATACCTTTTAAGATTAAGAATCAAATCTCAAGTGATTTAGAAAAATGTGAAGTTTTTGATGACCTTTCCTCAAATCATTTCAATTTTATGATAAAGTCAGACTTGAAAATGTGATCTTTTTATTTCAGAAAATAAGAAACTTCAAGATCATGTGAACAGGTATAAATACATCAGATAATATTTTCCAGCCATTTCTAGTGATCAACAGCAAAGAAGAGCGGAAACAGTGTCCATAGTGGGAGACAGGTTTGGTAGAGATATTTTTGAGGGATTGCCTTTTAGTTCATGATGCATCATGATTTAATTTTAGCAGGATTCTTAGAAAAACTGTTTTCATCCCTAATCTATGGATTTGGTGTAAGTTGAGCAAGCTGTATTCACTGAACAGAATCACAGCCTGCTTTTTTGCTTTCCTAGCAATTTCCATACCAAACTACTGGCTGTGTCACTGTCTTTCTCAACAGTCTCCAAAATCCAGTTGTACCAGTAGAGTGAGGTTGATTTATTACCCTTCTTCTGGCTTTTTTGAAAACTGTTAGGAAAAAGACCATTAAGTTATTTTAGAAGATCATGTATTTTTCACATAGAGAGCCAATACCATCCATGACACAAAAAAGTCTCCTATAAACTTATTATAGGTACCCAGTTCCGTTATCCAAAATATTCAGCATTCTTTTATTTTAACAGCGGTTTCATTTTTTTATTTCCCATAGATTCTTTACATTTCTGGTTTTGCCTGCTTTTCAAGTCTGAAATATCTGAGCAATTGCTTGAGGGGAAAAAGAAATGTATTTTTCAAGAAAAGATTCTGTTGTGCACTACTCAAAAGTTTTCTTGTTTACCCACTGTTATTACCATTATTAATACCACTACTACAAATATAAGACATTTATACCACACTGTAGTTTTTATAAATACAACTATAACCAAATTCTCTTTCTTAAACAGGCTTGCCACTAATTAGCAAAAAAGACACAGTTACAGTGAGATCATAGTCCAAAGCTGGGAGGGCAAAAAGAATGTATATTTATATATCTATATACATTGTTAGCACAGTGGCATATCCTTGCACAATGCGCAGCATCCTGGGCATTGTTTCCTGGAGCTCTGCTCTCCCAGTCAAGGAAAAGTCATTGCTTTGCTGAAGTCTGCTTAGGGTTCACGCACCTTTCTAAAGCTAGTTTGGTGGCTCTGCACTTCTCAGATACACAGCTGAAACATTGGATGAAGCATTCTGCCCCACCAGAGTTCAGCTTATCACCTTGGATATAGCGTACAGAAACTGTTTATCAGTTTCCCAATTGACTGGCTGCTCTCTTAGGTGTGTACTGTACTCAGTGCACTATAAAGCCACACCTCTCCATTTTCATCACTCTCATTCCCTGTCTAATCACATGTGCACTGTCATACTCTTGAGAAACCGAGTGTATAACTTGCTAATATCATGACAACTCTCTTTTTTTTTTTTTTTTTTTGGGGGGGGTAATGTTGAGGCACCAGTTCTATATCTAACAATGACTAAGGCATTTTAGTATTTAATCTTTGCTTCTTCTGATAACATTCTTTATTCATCACAGTCTGAAAGGCATAAACTGCTGGTAATGATTTACTCTTTTCAGAACAAAACATTAGCGTGAAATCCAGTATTTGAACTTGTCCTTCTTCTTAATACCTGCTTTTCTTTTGTTGGCTTCACTTTGGCACCCTTTGTCTTTGTGCATGAAGAAACCCAAATGTCTTAAAAGTATCTTAGAATCTTAAAGGTGGCAACCTGTGGGTCGGTGGCATGTAGGGGTTTTTAAATTTGCTACAAGAGACAGCTTTCTCTAAAGGTCAAAGTTCATTGCATCCCTAGCTGCGTAATGTATGGAGGGGGGAGGTAAAGACTGTGAATTCAGCCAAATGGCAGATAATTTAATACTGTTTGAAGTTACACAGGTATTTCACCATCTTTTGGCAGATGCAAGGTGTTTATACATTCCCATTATATTCATTAGTGAATGTGTGTTCAAGTACATTTTCATATTTCATGCCTACATTAGATATAGTAAAGAATCAGAAATAGCACCTGGAATAACTTATGGATCTTCCATAGCAGCAAGAGAGCTGTCCTCAGAGAGGACACCAGAAGAGGAGGCTGGATGACGGCTGCAAAGTTTTGGAGGATGAAGATCCCCTACTGCATGTGCCAGGGAAGGCATTACCTTGGTGACAGGGTCTGCCTTGAGGGAGACGCCTGAGACACCCCCCAAGATGTCACGGAGCGCAGCACCAGCCCCTGCAACTACATGCTGCCACTGGGGGCATGGAGCAGGCACTAATGAAAAACGGTTACTTTTAGATTTGTATGTCTCAGGTCTGAGCCATTTTAGCAAAATCTCATGCAAGCAAAATTAGAAAAATATATATATTCTGGTTTCAAAGTGTTTCCTAGAGGCAATTTTCCCTACATAAGCCAGCAGAAGGGGAGAAATAAGAACAAAAAAAAGAGTCAACAAGGAGAATACATATTTCTCTAGATTTTCTAGTATACCTGGAATGATTGTTCAAGTGATGTAAAGGAAGCACAACTTTAAAAACGTAACATGTCCTTTAGCTAACATAACAATATAACAGGGCAAATGAGCACCTGGTATCAGTTTTTGCAGTCCCATGTGCCTCCCTTGTGCTCAGAGGTAGCCTGGCAGTCTTGTCATCACTGTGCAGGTTGGGAGATGCAAGCCTATGGCAGGCAGGACCTGGGAAAACTGACAGTAGACAACAAAGGGCAAGGAGTTTTAAGAGGTATAGTAAAAGATACATTAATTGAACTGGAGGGCGATAGGAACTGAAATTTTGCAGAGGGGCAATGCTTTTCTTCTGTGTTATGGTGACCAAACTAGAAAGTTAGCCTCCTGAGATTCAAGAATATGCAAAAGCAGGCTGATTTTGTGAGAAAGACTTGAATAAAATGCAGAACTTTATGACAAACCTAAATCTCTACATTGTATATACAATTAATGGAAATTAATAGCACAATGTTTTTGTAAGAAGTATTTTCAAAAAGAAGCTTCAATAAATGCCGAAGTAGATATTTGCTTGCACAGAATCTCAGTTGTACGTGTGCCAGTAATTGCTTCCTTCTAATTAGACTTGTAATAGGTACCCAACCCAGTCTAGATGTTCTTCAGCAACTTGTCTGAGATGTCCGTGAGCAAGATTGCAACAGAAGCTGACACAGGAGTGATGGAGCAATGCACAGTGACCCTGTCTGTCATTAAGTGACCAGCGTAAGGGTCAGCCCCATTTTCAGTTCACACACAATTCGGAATTCAGGCACAAATAAATCCCACCTGTCTGACTAAGCGCCCACCCAACAAAGGCACCAGAGTAAGAAGTGTAATGTTAGAAGCGCAGTCACTTTAACTTCCTAAATCGTCAGAAAGAACCATTTCTGGAGGCTCATCTTTGATTTGTCCTAAGCAGGTGACACTGTATTTACTATAATGTATTTGTGATGCTTAGCTTAGGCAGGTGATATAAATCTAGGCTTTGGAGGGATACAAAGGAAAGTTGGTCCACAGAGAAGGGTTGATAGGGTGTGGGGAGCAAGCTGCATCATACCAATAGCAGTCACACAACTTCCTAAATGCTGCTCAGTCTCTGGTGATCCAGTTTAGGGTCTGTGAATATTTGTTGCTTGGATTTAGGGGTGTGAGAAATCTCCACCATCTGCTCTTCAGCAGAGTGTTTACAGGGCCTAGAAAGGGTGGCAGTTTCACATCTTCTGGCACAGTATTCAAATGCACCTGTGTCAGGAGAATAAGTTAAAAACACGATTCACATAATTAAGGACTCTGAATTCATGGATCTGTATTCAAGCCTCCTGTAGAGGCACTTCTTGCTCTTCTTGATTATACAAATTAGGGAAACCCATTTCACCTACAGAAGCAGATATCCCCTCATGAGATCTTGTCCAAAGTTCAGCAAACTCAAAAACATCGTCTCCTGTGAATTCAACAGTGCCTGGGTCAGTCATTTCCCAGAGATGAAAGACAAAATCCAGAAGAACTGGAGAGATAAAACAAGCTGATCTTTATTTCCAGCAATGCTCTGTGTTCACCCTTAATGGTGCATAATGACTGTTATTTACAGGGAAGGCCAACTCTTGATTAAAAGAGAAGTTCAGTAGTCATTCTTAGAAGGTATGCACTTTATTTTGTTGTGTAAGTCCCTGTCGTTCAGTAGGATGCCAGTGAATGACCTGGAGAAGGTGACTAATGAATAGCTACTTGCTGCTTCTCATAACAGAGTGCATTCAGTAAAATAATTAACCCTCATGTTTAAAACAACTGAAGAACTGAAGGAAGAATTTTTTCACATTGCACGTAACTAAATCTGGGGAACTCATTGCCAGAGGATGTTTTGGTGGTATAAAAGTGTTAAAACAAATTAATGGAAGAAAGGTGCGTCAAATACTGTTAGGCATAGCCGTATGAATGCAATTTCCAGCTCATGAAATTCCTAACCACCAATAACCGTTTTCTGTGAGTTCATTTCTGAACCTGTCCATTACACTAAGCAGCTGCTGTTCGCCGCTCAAACACAAGCTGTTAGGGTAGAGGGAATTTTGGTCTGATGTCTATGTGGCTAGTGATGTTGTACATTCTTATGTCATTATTTCCACTTAATGTTTTTATTAAGACATTCACAGATTCAGTATACAAGCATAGAATATGCAAAGATCCTCAGCCAGATATAATGTTTTATAGGCTTTGTCTGAAACATAAAACCAGTTCAGATGCCTACCTTACTAGTGCTCATATATAAAACCAGAAAATAATAATGCCATTGCATTAAAGAATGTGATGTATAAGCTATATAAGTAAAATGCAAAACACAAGTATCACATTATGAAAACACTAAAATACGTACTTCAGGTTTAAGCTTGGGCATTGGCTTTTCCCAAATAAATAAAAATATAACATCTTGAAATTAATTTATTTTTTTTTCACCTGGAAATTTGTGATCATTTCACAAAAGCTAGTTGCTGAAATGGAAAGAACAGGGGTCGCTACTTAGGAAATCAGTGTTTTCTATTAACACAGGCTATTGAAACACCATGGTTCTCCCTTTTCAACAGAAAGAGAAAAAACCCCACTTTATTTTACTTAATGTTTTCTATGTTTAATTACTAATTTTTAATAAAGCACTGTATTAGAGAGGTGTTTTTTACTTTACTAGTTAGTGTTACCAGTGGTGATATTTTCATTATGATTGCTGAACTAGATGAATCCCACTTTCTCATTCTCTGCACTCAGATGCAGGCTACACCACAAACACCTACTCTACAAAAAAAAATGACATGGGTATCCATGAACCAAAATAATTTGGAGGGGCATAATTTGAAGTCATTATCAATATAGTGATGACTAAGGCAGCAAAAACATCCAAGCAAATGGCTATTTCTTCAGGGACCCAGTTCATACTTGAATAAGGCTGAATTCAGAATGTCTTTGTACTATTAGTCATGCAATTCACACATCAATCACTGCCTGAGCAGGCAGAATAGACAAGAAACTGCATGCCCTGCTTCTGGCTCACATACCTGTCCTATACAGTCAGTTGAAAAGAAGCAATCACACTCCATGTAGTGTCTTGACAGCTGGTTTGTTAGTGCTGTGGAAGGTAAATGCTCCCTGAGCCTCAGCAAAGGCAGCAGATGAAGACTTCTGACCATGTCCTGCAGCAGCATATACAAATACCTGGTCATTGCTATCTAAAATCTGTGTTGACATTTCTGTAATCATTTTCAAACATACTCTATTAATTAGAGTACAGGCGCTAGGGGCTAGAAGGAAAGGCACTGTTTTCCTTTCTCTCATCTGTCCTTCCTTTCTTCCCAGGAAGATGAGGTAGTTAAGGGATTAGCTCTCCTCCCACCACGTGTGAAGGCATTGCCAGGAGCATCTGCACAGCAGAGCTCCTGCTACCTCTCCTCTAGCTCCACTGCAGGCCTGTCTGTCTGTCTCTTACCTGACTTGAAGGTAGAAACACATGGCCAGAGTTGTACATTTTGTGGGTCTCCCTAGGAGGCTGGGAGGAAGAGATATTCTCAAATATCCTAGAAACAGAGGTGGGACAGGGCACCATACCAGATAGCCTAATCAGGTATTTCATTGCTAATTAAAACCAGAAACAAGTGAATGTGTACAAATGAAGTGTAGGCTGTTCTGAGATACATCTAATGCTAGCAGATGGAGATTAAGACAGAAAAAGCTTATTAAAATGCCCTGCCTTCTAAAAACCACAGTCAAGAAACTTTAAGATGTCTCCTCTAAGATGCTACTCAGAGTTTGGCAAAGCATGACAGGGCTACTGCAGGTGCCTGGCTTCAGTGCCGCTTCTGGCACACAGCTCTCCTCAGACCCACTGTCTTTACCAGTTCTTGCCTTCAGCACCCTCTTGTCTACCCATCCTGCTGAACAGCTTTTGGAGGAAGGATCCAGGTGCAGAACTTGAGCAGGGTGTCTGAGGTAACACAGTTATCCAGATAACCCGGACTTTGCTTGAGCCAAGATGGGAATGTGACTTTCAATCACATGCTCTTAGCAAAAGTGGAAAAAAATTGAAAGTAGAACTGGGATGACAGCACAATGCTTCAGGGGTCTACTTGCCTTTGGGTACTGAAAGCTGTAAGACTGGATAACATTATAACATTGCACAGGATTTTGACTCCATGGATGTTTTAGTACAACATATTTAAATAGAGATGGTGAAGTTGCTTGTGTGAGTTTCAACATACATCCCTCGTTCATTTGGGGTTGGTCATGGACTTGAAATATATATGTAAATATATAATTATATATATTGATATTTATCTAATTATCTTGTCACAAATGTTGAGCTTTCCGAGCTTATACAATGACCTTATCCTTGCTGTTTACTTCTCCAGTTCTTAAGTGGTATGTGTTCTCACATACTCTTTACCCATGAGGACAGAACTTCTGCAGCATGCATGAGGTAGCACCGCCATTCAGAAAATGGCTTATTTTGAGGTAAGATGGTAATTTTTAGCTGCAACTGATATCAAAAACCAAACACACATACCTTTGGGTCTTACTAACACCCACATATGAAATGCTAGATTTTTCTTTTTAGAAGACAGAACAAACAGTAAAATTGAACCAAGTACCCCATATTTTAGCAACACTGAAAGCCAACGAAATTATTCCTAAACCCAGGAAGAAATCTCCTTATCATGTGCAAAGGGTTAGCAAAACAGCTGAGGGAGACGCACCAGAACAGTGAAGAAGGACTCCAAACACAGTTTCATAACTTTGTTCTTTATTTCTAGGCATGTTTCTGATCTTCTACTTGCTTATCTGAAGTCAAACCTGTTGAAAGTGATACCTAACTTTGCACCATCTAAAGCAAATTCACCTTTAAATCATGCAGACGTAGGGGTTCAATGCTTTAGATTGCCAAGCTAAGATTTTCTGGCAGTTTGGGGGTTTTTTAGTGGCTGTTGAAGTTACAGTCTTAAAATCTCTTCTTTTGAAGTGATGCTGTGATGATGTTACCCAACTCAGTTTTCTAATTAGCAGGCCTGATTTTAGCAGCACTAATCTGGTGATGCTTGACATGTTTGAAAGCCATGCCACTTAGATGCTCGGATATGACTTTACAAGCCTGTTACTTGGTAAGAGCTTTTAGAAATGCTGCTTGAAGTTGAGCCTCCACCTGCCACAGAATTGGTCCTGGGTAGATTCAGATTACATCTATAGCTCCTACATCTTTCTTTTCTTGCTTCTTTGGGGCTTTTTCTCCCTGAAGTCTAGGATTATAATTGTTCTTTTTCCCAACACAGAGGTTCTCTTCTTTACTTGTAAGCAGGACAGCTACCAGCTGGGTTTAAACCACAATACTGGGGCGTTTTTGAAAACCTAACAGGGAAGGCATCAATCAGCAGTAAAACCGAACAAAGGAAATCAAGATGGTCATCTTCCTGTCTTTAAAGGAATAACTTGTGGAGCTGGCAATGCACATGAAACTTGCCACTGGAGCAAAGACCCCTTTGATCTTAACTGCTCCTAACTTGCTGCTTCTTTCTTGAGCCTATTTGATTTGTATTATGCCACCTTCAGTTCTTTCTTCCTAGTCACTAAAGATAGTCTAAGTAAACTCAATGAGAGAAAAAATCTGCTTATCTTATTTTCTCTAAGAGGTACAGTGGCAGATAGGGAGGAAGCTTGGGATTGTTCAGTAGTAAGTGCATCTAAATACATACCCACAGACATGTTAATTCCTCACAGGTCTTCCACTCTTGCCCATAATGAACCAATCATTTTCTCTTGAAGTTCTGAGAGCAAGATTATTTCTGCCTCCTGAATTAACTCTTCCTCAGGAGATAATAATGGATAAGAGAGGATAATTTTGGGGTTTGAGAGAAATGGGGAGGGCTATGTACCTCTAAGACTTTCTTGACTTTCCACCATAATACTTGAAGACTTGTGAAGTACTTCATTAGTCGCCACCTGATATGTTTTATGATATCACCTCCCAGATATCAATGGCACCATTCTGCTGCCAGAATGGGGATGTGCCAGTGAATCTTTTATTTTACACCAGAAGTCTGTGCCTTGTGGCTGCAGACCTGTTTTAGACAGAAAAGACAAGAAAGTGTCATGGTTTGTTCATGGTACTTGGAGAGTTCCTGTGCCATGCAGCCAGGCCCAGAAGCTGGGAAGTATTGCTATGATTATCATAGTAAAGAGACAGCAAAAACATTAATACTGACTTTCAGTGATAGGACTCATAATTCAGAGGGAGTCATGGCAGTAACTCATGCAGACAACATCAACCTGTTCATCAGCCTAAACCCTACTGCAGATCCTACAGTTCATTAATTTGGCTTCACCACATTAGACTCACTAGTTGTTCATTATAAATAAACGGAAAATTGTGCCTCATATTGGGAGAATAAGAAGGCAGCCAAGAGATGCTAACTGCTTGAAAAAGTAGCGGGTGACTGTTACCAAGGGCACTTATGAATCTCAACATTTTTCTATTGCTGTTGACTCCAGAGGTTGGACAGAGAAGGCAGGTATCATCTCAGAGTGAGCAATTTCATGACTGCATTGCTCTAATCATTCTTATTACTACATACTTTATTTTTCTTATTTACCTTCTGCTCCTTACATCATGTTTAATTTTTCTAGTTTTCCTGCAAGGCTTTCTTATTATGTTCCTAGGTTTGCCCCACACATCATCAGCAACTCAAAAATGACGGTATTATTATTATTATCATTATTATTATCGACAGTTACTAACAATAGCAGCAAGTTGAAAAACCTAAGCTGCAAAAAATCATCTATTCTGAGGAAACCAAAAAAATTGCCTTTACCATGATCTTGCCTATATCAAATTTTAACATTCAATTTCGTAATTAAACAGATGGGATGATAATATCATAGAATCATAGAATGGTTTGGATTAGAAGGGACCTTAAAGATCATCTAGTTCCAAGCCCCTGCCATAGGCAGGGACGCCTTCCACTAGACCAAGTCACTCAAAGCCTCATCCAGCCTAGCCTTGAACACTGCCAGGGATGGGGCAGCCACAACTTCTCTGGGCAACCTGTGCCTGTGCCTCACCACCCTCATAGTAAAGAATCTAAATAATAAGTATATCTAAATAATAAGCAATATCTAAATCTACCCTCTTCCAGTTTAAAGCCTCTTGTCCTACCACTCATAAAAAGTCCCTCTCCTGATCTCTTGTAGGCCCTCTTTAACTACTGGAAGACATATATAGGGTCTCCCCTGAGCCTTACCTTCTCCAATTTGAACAACCAAAACTCTCTCAGCCTGTCTTCATAGGAGAGGTACTTCAGCTCTGAAGCAGAGAGGGAGAACCACCTTCCTTGACCTCCTGGTCATGCTACTTTTGATGTAGCCCAGGATACAGTTGGTTTTCTGGGTTGTAAGATAAATCAGAGACGAGTGCATTGCCATATGCCACTTGTCAGATATCTTAAAGTGCAGCAGGTAAGACAGAGTTCTGACCCTGTTTTGCTGAGTTATATCTGACAAGTCACTTCATCTTGCTGTGCCTTAGGTTTCTCAAATTAAAATAGAATGAATGGTGCCAACTTCATCATACACTGAGTTGACAGACCTAATGGTATTTCCAATTTGTCTTTTCTTGTTAGTACAGAAACTCTTTTTTAGCCTTCCATGTAGGTCTGAATATAGCATTGGTAAAATAATTTAAATCTATGTTCCTGGGCGCTTGCCAGAAAGCAGATTGTTTAGGAAAGTCTTAGACTGGCTTCTTGTTTCAGAATGGAGGTTTGTATTAACTTAGGAATGACAGATCCTCCAGGTGACTGCTGGGGAACACGCCTCCTTTAATCAAAAAGGTAAAGCTAGAGCAGAAAATTCTAATTATTTAAGTTGTTGGGCTTTTTCATTTCCCACACAGGAGACTTTCACTCAAGGCTAAGTCTGAGACTGCAGTATTAGGGGGTGTGTTTACGATTATCTCATGTAGATCCAAGTGCTTGCTACCACCCAAAGGGGCTGTCCTACCCATTCTCTGCCCCTGGCTTGGCACCCTGAGCTCTGCCTCCCTGCTATCAGCTGCTCTGGATGTTCAGCATCTTTAATCTGAAAATTATATGCAGCCTCTCACACAATCAAGTATATGCATGTTCTTTACAGCTGTGGGTAATATAAAATCATATAAAAATGTATGCTTAGTTAAGAAAGAAAAACTGTTAAAATATTTAACATGAAATTCTAGGAAAAAAAAATCAGAATGAAAACTTCCCCCACCAAAGAAAACAAACTGAAGCAAAGCAAAGAAGAAAAAAAAGTTAAACTGAAAAATTAATATTACTAAAAAAAAAAACAACTTCATAGGATGTGACTGATAATATGAAAATGAAGAACTGAAGGGAATACATTAGAAGTGATAGATCTTTTAACTTAAAAAATCAATTAAGACATCCACATTAGCCTACTCCATGACAGTAATACAATCGTGATGACTTCAAGAATAAGTCAGTTCTGGGTTTATCATCTCACACTGCATCACGCTTACTTTTAAAAGAACATGTAGTTTATTTCATGTGTCTTCCCCTTATGGTACAACTCTTGAGCTAAGGTTGTGAGCTTTAACCTACAAGAATGTTAATGTTAACCATGTATGAATATACACGCAACATACATCTGATTGAGATACGTGGTCTGACACCCCATTTCCATGAGTCCTTTAGCATTCCCACTTGGTAACCTCATCACTCATTCTGAAGGGAAGGTGCCTTGGCAGTTTGTTTTGCTCTCAAGGATTAGCTCTCTTTGAGCAAGGCTTTTCAACAGCCTCCATAATGAAGAAAGTGCCGGAGATGCAGGTAGGAATTTCTTACCCACAACTCAGTTATCTCTTCAGCATCACTGACTACCTCCTCCTTCACCCATGGCACAAACAAGCCAAAGAAATCACATAGCCTTTCTTTTTGTAGTCATATCACACTCTAGGATGATCCTGATTCTTCAACCTGTAGCAAGAACAAGCTTATGGGTAACTTCAGATGGTATGGATTTCATTTTCATGCATTTTGCAAATGACAGATGATGTGTTGGTCAGTTTTGTTTACTGAAGAACGCTAATTTAGAGGTGCAATTAACAATAACAGAATATTGCCGGAAATTTTGTCACATGAAAAATTTCATCATGTTTTGACATCTAGAGGAGACACAAAAGTTGTGCTTAACCCTCTAGACATTAAGATAGTTTCTGTTGAAACTAAGTACACAGAACAGAATTGTATTATTGTTATTGCTGCTTCTATATGTATCTTACACCACTAACTTTTCTGCATGTCTCCCTATCACTGGATATCTTACAGGTACTGAGAAAAAAAGCAACCTTTGCGTCCATGAGACCTGGCCACTTTATAGAAGGGCTTCCCTGGCACATTACTTAAATTGTTCTCAGAATATCAAAATATGAAGAGTGCCAAAATTTTATCGGAATACAAAAATATCCCTAGCTTTTCTGTAATTAAGGTATTTATTATTGCTTCATAATGTCATTCTTTGTTATATCCTGGTCTTTTTTACCGGGTCCTGTGACACTCTTTTTTGCTCCTGCATATTGTGCACCACGGGATATATTTAAAAATTATATCTCTCCAATATCTTTTAGTATAAAAATAATATAGGCAGAAAGCAAAGCAGCCTTTCTGAGTGCGGTGTAGATTCATTTATTTGAAGTTCTGAAAGGCACTGAATGGGCACTGACCAGTGAAGACAGCAACTGACCCACAGCTGGGGGCTTGCTTGTCCAGGGACTGACCAGGAGCAAAAGACCCCCCACTCCAAGCCACACAACAGTCATATAGGGGCCTATGCCACAAGGGGCGCAGGACCAAACTTCTTCCTGTGAGGTGCCCAGAAAGTTGACTGAAGTGTGTGTATATATCTATATATATTGTGTGAAAGTAGACTGCATCAAATAGAGATGAAGCAGGTTTGAAATCAGCTGTGAGCTTGGGCTGATGATGGAGGCTTAAAAACTTTCACCTCATTTTAAAAATTGACTCAAGAACAGTGTTTTAAAAGTAATGAGACCACTGCAATATGAAAAGGATGATTTCTGAAGCACTCAAGTATGTTAGTTACCTCATGCAAATGGAAGTCGCTAGGAACTGGACTCAGCTGGCTTTGCAATATCAGTAGGTGACTGTTTTAGCCTTTCCATGAAAAGTGAAATTTTGATGAAATGCCTTATACGCAAATTATATTTTGAATTGTACTGCTCTTCTTTCAATGATCCTTTCCTCTACTGCCCTGTAAGGTGCTAACAGGAGTAAAACTAAAAACCAGAAAAATCTTAATACAAAATGTAATGGAGAAAAAGCTCCAAGAGCATAGAATTACTATTAGGTAGATGCCACTAATTCTGTCTTATTAACTCCAGTATTCCCAAAGGGTAATGGTCAGTGATTTAGGATTTCCTCTTCGAGCTAGATCAAACTACTGTATCTTTTCCAGTCATTTTTGTTTAAACTATTTTTTAATTATTAATATGAAAATAATATTCTTGCAAGTTTGCATATTTGTTTTGAAATCTCATTTGAAATTGTTCTTATTTATCTTTTCTGAAGAGTCCATGTGCACTTTTCTTCTGAATGAGGTCTGGCACAGAGGGATATATTGTTACAGCTGTAGCTTTTGGTTTCACTTTTGCTGGGACTATTATTGTTGTTTATGGCATTTTATAATCTTTTGTAGATCAAATAATCTTCTGTTATAAAAAAAAAAAAAGAAAAAAAAAGAACAAAACTGAGATCTTTTGGTCTGTTAAAAAACATGCACATTTTATATTTGCAAGAAATAACTTCTATCTGGTGATCAAAATGGAAATTCAGAACTGGAAGCAGTTTTGAGTGATACACATTTTCACCCTTTATTGGTTTCTTATCAAGGCTCCTATATAGCATTCACATGCAGTGATTTCTCAATCACCTAAAGAAGTTTTATCAAACTTCTTTCAAGGGTACTCCAAATATAGTTTACTGACATAACTCTTTGAAGCTCTGCAGAGATGTTTAAAAACTCACTCTGAAGCCATGTTTGCCTGTATCTTATGTATTTCCCCTGCATAGAAAGTATAGTACTAACTCTGAAATGCCAGAATAATGACCACTTCAATCACTATTGCATTAGTAATATGGATATTTTACATGTTAGTGCAATAACGGTATCAGTAAGCTATGAAGCATTAAAAAATATACAAAAATTACTATTGGCATCTTCTGGAAAATTTGATTAAGCAAAAGTTCTGAAATGAGGTCCTTCGGCTCATAAAAGAACATGGAGATTTTATACGCACAACAAATAACTTTATTCTCCCTTAATCCAAAAGCAAATTTCAGATTGTTGACAATTTCCCAGAAAAGGGAAAATCTAGATATGATCCATTCAACATTGCCTGTCCCAGTTTGCCTCACTGACTCATTGATGGGCATGTTGAGCTCAGTACCAAAAGCTAAGTGACAGCAGGGACATGTATGACTGGCTTTGGCAACCCCAGCCAGCTTCAAGGCAGCACATCACCCTTGCTATGAGGTATGTGGCATGCTGCAAAGCTGCTTATGTAGCAGGAGCATAGGGCTTCATCCCAGGAGGTGCTAAGTTACCCTAGAGGTGCTGACCCCTCTTTTCCCAGCTCAAGTTCCACCCTGGCAGGCATCCAGCACCATGGTGGGCTTGGCAGGCTCAGAAGCACACCAGTCATTTTGCACTTTCAGGGATGAAGCATGCACCATTTTCCTGGGCTTCGGGGCAGAGCAAAAGCTCACTCTACCTTTTTCTTGCCCACTAAGGGCAGTTCAGCTGTCTCAAGAACACAAGGAGCGGCTTACAAAGCCTCAGCAGCAGGATGGAGGGACCTACTGCTGAGCAAAGCGAGGAATCCTCTGATTTCTCCATCCCTCACATGCCTGTGCTCGTGCCAACCAAAATGAGGCCAGAAGTGAGCTGTGCGGCACATCGTCCCTTTCCTCCACTACATGTTTTGAGCAGCTTCCCAGTTTTTCTGGCACGGGACGTGTACATCTCTCCCTCCACCATGTCAGTGAGAGCACAACCCATAGGAAGGGAAAGGTACAGCATGAGGAAGCTTTGCAGTCGGTGAAAGCAGAAAATCTCCCTCCTCTGCTTCAGATATTCTTGTGGCCTTAATGAATAAACCTCCATATTTTTCCCCAAATTAATGTGTTACCTCTTTAATGACAACCCCATTTTGCTCTGAGTGCTGCGCTTCTGTGAACAATGTGCATGGAACTGACTTCTTCACACCTGGAAGTAAAGAAATCGACATATTTTAATTAAAACTAATTATTTCTTGAAGTCCATATTCTTTATGATGATATTCATTAAGCTCTTTTATTATACTTAGTGCAAGGAGAAAACTGGCAATTGCATTGAAAGAAATGATAAGTTACCATTTTAATGATTCCTTCTGTTGTGAGTAATTTATAAATCACTCAGTATCTTCTCAGTGAAGCTTGCCTTCTGTTTTTAAAACGTACCCTTTCGTATCCAACAAAGGGTTTCAGTGCAATAAGAATTAAGGTGTGTCTCTTAGCTTTTACCTGCAAGCAATAATGATGTTGTCAAGCGTTTCAGGTGAGACCAGCCCAGGATTTTGGGGTGGGGAAAGACACTCTGTTATACAGCATCTTCAGTGCTTCCCTCAGAGGGAGGCAGAGACACCTTGAAGGGCTGAGTATAAGGACATCTACAGAGTGTCTTTTTAAGTAGACACCAGAGGTGGGGGGGGGAGGGGAAAAGGAACAAGCTGGTAACCATAACTCAGTTGGACTTGTATCCAAGAAGTCAGATGCCATGGATTGGCTCCCTCACCGAATGGCTGCTTTTCTGTTCCTTTTATTGGTAAGTCAGATTTTAAAACAAAATTTGTAAACTCCGTGATTATGTCAGTTGAGTCTTCCCCAGCAGACCACGACATTTGACAGTGTAAACGACCCCAAAAAACACTTGTGAATTTTAGCAGAAAAAAACCAAGCTGTGCTTATTTTAAACTGCATTTCTGAAAATTCTATACAGTAATTTAGGTTTTCTTTGCATGCTGACAAATGTTTCTTTTGACTTTGACTTTCTGCAGTCTGTTGATGTGTAATTTGTGACTTTCTGTGCTTAATGCATGACTTTTTAGGTCTATGTTGTCTTTGGCTCCTATCTAAGGAGTCACTGTTATGAATAAAATTATTGCAATTATAAAAATCCTAATAACTTGACTGGATATGATTTGGTTCTACGTCTATTGTTTTTTTATGAGTTGAGGGAATATGGAAAGCAAATCTCATTTCTATGGATTAGCAAGAGGGCTTCACAGCTGACCATGTAGTGCAGCTGTATTCAACAGAAAAATATGAAATTTAGCAAAGACCTTAGCTGAGTAAAAAAAATAAAGACTTGGCCTATTATTTCACATTGCAAAGAGTTTCTGCCTCATAGTGCATTAGAATCTGAGCCGCCATGTGCTAAGCAAGTGAATGAATGATGGAAGTGCTGTTCTTTGGCCTTGTTTTTCTCACTGTAGAATGAAAGTTGTGGCCATGGTCAAGCAGCATAGTTGCAGAATGTGTTCATCAAGGCACAGAAATTACCCAGAAAGGACTTAAAAGACTTATGAAGACGCTTTTGCTCCTGCAATCTGATTTTTGTTTAGATTATTTTTACTTGTCTGTGCTGATCTTCTGAAATTAAGTAGAGGTTTAAGGCCCTGAAAATTGAAAAGGGTAGGATTTCTGTTACAGTTATGCTCTTCTGTGGATTTGACACAATTTTACACTTTACACAATGTATTAGTAAGGGTAAAAGTTTGATAACTTTTTGTTACTGACACCTCTAGAAATCTTATAGTCAGGGAAAAGGTATTTGTTGTTATAGAATATGAAATACTAAGACTTACTTTGAAAAGGTAGTCAAATAATTTTAGGCGACAGCTCTACAGTCAGTAAAGTAGAACTAACCAACACTGGGCAGCTGCCAAGCAAACAATGACAAAACTTGGCAAAAGCAAGTTAAGGTGCGGATGAGTTTCTGCTTGTTTTAACACAGCACAGAGGTCTCTGAGATTGGCCTGCTGTACATCACACTAACACTTCTGGTTTTTCATGCAGCGACGATTCATTTAACTCAGTTACCTGGTGATGCACAGTCCTGATTTGTCAAAGTTCAAAAACAGATGTTGACTGTACAGTATCTAATATCTGTCTATTCAAAAGAGATTTTACTGCTTCTCATGGCAACTGTAGCCATTTTCATTCTTTCAGTATATTATCGTTACAATTGCGACTGATGTGTTGGGCCAGGAAAAGAAGCAATTGTGAAAACTGCCATTATGCCATTATTATGTTTCAATGACTATCAAATATTTGAACTTTTTCTACCCCAGAGGAAGCAACTCTTGTTCTTATTATGCACCCTGCACAGCCATGTTTGTGGTGGCCTGTACAGCTTGATAGCATCTTTTAGCACCTAAAATAAAGCTGACGGACAAAGTGTAGAGGTTAAATAAATTGTAAATTATGTATCCAATTTTACTGTATTTTGAGAAACAGTCTTGGTTTTAAGCTTGATTAATCTTTCATGAAAATTACTGGTCTGAATGGTGTGTCTGGTTAGTATACTATTAATAATCTGCATGAAATAAAATTGTTGTGGAGTTATACATATTTTAGTACATTGCTGCACTTTCATAAAAAGAAAACTTACCAGCCATGAAAGTAATAATTTTCTATATGCACTTTGCCATTGGTGGGACTGATTCTGCAACCCTTGTTCACGTGACTTCAAAGGCGTTATTCTCATGAGTAAGGGAGTTCTGTTTGTGATACTTGCACAGACACGTTTTATGGAAATAACCTGTTTGATCAGGTATGACTCTTCTCCTGCCAGCTATCATGTGACAGCTAATAATTTTAAATTCACCGCATCTCTTATACGCACTTTTGTCTGGCTACATTTTCCCATGTGCTATCTACGCTTCAGGTTTTTTTCCAGTTAGGCTGCGGTTACACCTTCTTCTCATAACTTGGTTGCACATAAAAATATTAAGGGGCCAAATCCTCTCCTTGCATATGCAACAAAACATCTGTCAGGATGTAGCCAGGAACTGGCAGGCTCATCTGCCAAAGAATTTTGTTGTTGAAATAGGAACTAAAGCAATTCTGCATCCAGGAATTATCACCTGTGATTCAGTTCTTAAGTCCGCAGTTTTACATTCCTAAGCAAAAATGGTCCCAAAGCAAATGTGCATTCGCAGCTAACCCATAATAGAATTCAGGTGTTATTGAGGACATTTATTGAGAAGACATAGCATGACTAATCTGAAAAAACTCAAATTTGAATGATAATAGCATAGATCTTGTATTGAAATCACTTTTCTGCTCATTTTTCTAATGGCTAGGCTCAGTTACTTTATGGAAATTCTTTATATTTGTATGGCTCAGCAGAACAGAAACAATCCCAGTGGTCAGTCTCCCAAAGTGGTCAGTTCTTCAAACAAACATGATTTAAAATAAATAAAACTTTGGAATATATTCTTCTGATTGAGATGAACGTCTTCATAGCAATAGCAATGGATTTTCCGTCATGGGTGCAGTACAAACTATTGACATCAATTGCTAACACAGGAAGTAATAGAAACACCTTACTTCCTCAGAATTAGAAAACAAAATGCCAGAAAAACAATCCTGAAAAACTTTCCCTTTTAGAGGCACCTTCATGAGTAGCCCGCAGAAATGAAATGTATAGACAAAAACACATTCATGTTTTGATTTAAAAGTGATCAAATGCATACTTTTAAAAATATGAGGTTATTTTGTCTATACTACTCATTATTTCGTGTGCACTGTTTTATCATTTTTTAAAAAGATGCAGAATGAATAAAGGGAAGGGTTCATCATTTCAACCCTTTAGTAGTCAGAGCTTTGGCTGACTAAGACAGACGTAAAAGTCCCAAAACGCTGACGCAACCAGAGGTACCATGGCACCCTCATGACTAATATAATGTGTGAGTTCTCAGCACTCCTCCCATACAGGCCAGTAACAATACCGCTGTTGACTTCAAAGAGAGAGAAGAAGATCCAGTATGAATAATGCTGGGAAGATGTTAAAGGCGTGTTCAGTCATTTAGATTTCAGTAGGTGGAGGAGGGAGGATTCCATAATTGCGTATAATGTTGCTTGGCAGTCAATTAATGATTAGTTAATTCTTGTTTGTAAATTGCTTTGAAGGTGCAGAAAACTATACACATCCTATGGGACTAATTCTGTTCCCAGTTACATCAGAATAAATCCAGAATAACTCCAGTGTGCTTCTAAGGCGTCATTTTGGGCACAAGATTGAAGCTGTATATCATTACAATAATAGACAAGTTTTCAGACAGGCCACTGTGCAAATGACAGTCACCATAAACGTGTTTCCTGCCTGCACCTGTCCCAACACAAACCAGAAACAGCTTGTGCAATAAGCCTCTGGCTTCTCTGCAGAGTTTCCATTTTTTCACAGCCTCTCAGAGACTAACAGGACAACAAACCTCGGTATCATTTTGATCAGCTTGCTTATCCCAAGGTTCTCAGGATGCATCCCACACATTCCAGTGGCTCCTATTGCTTTAATTATCATTAATCACTTAATCTGTGGAAAGTATTGTACTCAGATACCAGTTTGCAAGGAAAATTTATTCACTACCTAGAAGTATGCAGGAGTTTGCTACTAGGAAGTAGTACTTTTCTGCTGTAAACTGCACTAGAAAAAAAGGGTATGTACTGCAGAGAAATATTAACAATAGATAACTGGGGTGTGGGGAGCCTTCTAACTGCTGGTGATAGTGGAGAACTGGAAAACATTACTTGGAGGGGTAGAGGAACCATGGAGGTATAGCTGGATAGATGTCACTTGAGAATTGATGAGGTCTAGCTGGTGAATTAAACAACTTTGTCTAGTGTCTGCCTGCCCTCCTTCTTAAAACACAGCAGTAACTGAGAGAGAGATATGCCAAATGCAGACATTAAATTCATAAGATCAGTCTTTTCAAATAATATCACAAACTGTACTAAGGACTCTGGATTCAAAACCAAGACTTCTTTTGAGATCTTCCATTAGCAACACATGGCTGAATGGGCTTTTCCCCACTTAGCATAGGACAAATGTGGAAATACGGGTCCTACATTTACAATCCCCAGCATTACCGATGAACAAATTCCTGACATAACCATTACTAGTGCTCAAAAACAAAGGATGAAACTCCAGTGTAAAATGTATATTCTTCACTGCTTTAAAACAGAACTCCCTATAGGCTGAAATCAAGTGGGTTTTGAATATTTGTGTCCTTAAAGAACAGAATGCTTTACAAGCATAATACTTACTTCAGAGATATTCAACACAATTTTTCAGTTAGGCTTGCTGAGTAAGACAACAGTGTGGCTGGATGTGAGATCTTAGTTTCACTGTTACATAACAGAACAGGCCACAGGATGCAGACAGTAGACAAGATTCACTAACATTGCACTGGGAGGTGTATACCCATACTTTCTTGGATCAAGAAAATTGCTTGCATGCCAGAAGGGATTTCAGCCTAAGGGTGGAGAGGTTTTCACTGTACTCACCAAATGAGGTTCTGCTCTGCTGGTAGGATCAGCTGATAAGAGATGTAAACCAGTGGTATTTCTGGCGGACTTCATCACTTGGGTTCCCTGGTTAGGGTTATTTGTCCCTTCTACACCCCATGTTTCCCCAAGCTCCAAGGGAGATTTAAAAGCCTGAGCTCCTACTGGGTGAAAAAAACCCCACAATTTAAATGAAGTTTGATACTTTCCCTTATCTCAGATGAGTAATGGCTGCACATGAATTTAAGACCCATTCTTCAACTGAAGATTTAGTGACAAAGGCATAAAGTCAGATTAAGTTACAATGATGCTTTTAGCACAACATAAAGATATTGTAATAATTTTCCTGCAGAGTACTTTTCTTAACCATTTACGTCAATAGCTTGCTCTATTAAGCAAGAAAAAATCCTTCACCCATGAATAGCTCCATAAATTTCAAGGTATATGCACAGCAAATGGGTAAAGCCACAATCTAAATTCCCTCATTCAGAAGCAGATTAGGGCAGCCATTACGTGCTGAAGTCTCAGGGAATGTTCTGGGCAAGATCAGGTCATTAGAGCCATTGCTTTGTAAATGACATATGGTGGGGAAAAGGGGGAAGAGAGAAGAAGGAGTGTGAAGCTGCTGTTCATTGATCTGTTGCATGTAAGAGGCTGTTTTAATATGAAGTAAGCAGAAAAAAATCTGTGCCCATCTTGCAGCATTGACAGAAAAATGCAATAAATCTGAAGCAAGTCCCATGAAGTAAAACTGCCATAGAGAAAAAGATGATCACAGAGTTTATCCAAGTAAAGCGGCAAAAAAAAAAAACCCACAAAACCCCCCCCCCCCCCGACAAAACATGTCAGATGAAAAAAAAAACCCAAACAAAAAAACCCAAGCAAACAACTATTGAACAGCTCTGGAAAATTATAAGGAAACTGAAAATTTGATAACTTCAGCTGGAAACAACATTTAGTGAAAAAAGAGAAATTCTGCAACACTTTTTGAGTCACTTGAATATTTTATTTCTCCCAATGATGAATGAAACAAATATCCAGCCCTACAAATCCTATATTCTTCACCCTTTATCATCTGAGGAGAACAGATGCAGGTCCTAAACCCAGAAGAGATGCACTGAAGAAGTATATCCACCAAATGAACTTCATTTTCACACCTTTTTTAGAAATGAGGTTAATTAAACTACACCTTCTTTTAAATTATGCTAATCAGGAAATTAAGGATTCTCTGTTATTTTAATTTTAAAGTAATGAAATATTATATGTGATCCTGACACCTGAATTTACTCAAGACTTTGGTTGCATAGCTAGATCTCAAATCAAAGCCCTCTGCACTCCAGAGAAATTGGCCTTATGACTGCAGCTGGCTTTCCATCTTACGCTGAATCTCTTCAACCTCAGTGGGAAGTTTCAACAAAACACTTTTGTTCTTTTTGGTTAAACTACATAGTAAAGTACTTCAGGTCTACTGTGGACTTTCTAAACAAGAAAAATAAAGATTTTTTTTAATAAATAAATGATATTTTTTCTAGTTTCCTAGAATTACTTTTTAATATCAAATCTTGCAACCACATCTCTCTTCAGATGAAGTGTTATGACCTGCAAATCTGGTGAAAGGCATTTTGATATAGGTAAACTTGAAATTTCCTATGGCACATCCATTCAAACGCAAAGTTCTGCCTTGAAAGACAGAATTGAGTTTGAAGGTGTTAACTGTTGAGGAATTGAGGTGATAGGTATAAAAAAAAAATAATAATTGCACAAAGTAATTTATAAAAATTCTGTACCTGGCCTAGATGGGTTATTGCAACAGACTTAAGAAGTACTGCTTCAGTACGGCAGTATAGCAATGTATGGCAGTTGGGTTTGCTTACTGCATTTTGCCCTGTAATTTTATATGCCAATCTTCTTATTGTTCTTGCAGGTACTCCTGGATTTCAGCGCAGGATTTCATGTAGAGGTAATACATATTTCTTTAGAAACTGCTTATCTGATCAAAGGGATTTTAGTCAATGCAAAAGCTAAATGGAAAATACTGAACTAAAACATTTCTAAACTTGAAGATTGAAAATGTATTCAAATATTAAACAGTTGCAGGTATTAACCTGCTTACCCTGTGAAGAGAAGTTCTCCTGAGCCTAAATGAGTATCTCATACACAGGAATATTTTTAAAGTAAACATATACAGTCTTAAGAGTTTGGGACCCACAGAAATACAAAAAAGCACATGATCTATAAAAAATCCTTTTCTTCTTATTGCTGGAAATTCTAAATGTCTGTATTAATTTAAAATGGATTGAGGTTACTGCTCATATGACACTGGAACTCTCTGCCAAAGGTAAAAGAATGGGATGAAAATGGAATGGCAAGATGGAAAACCTTCAGAAGACAAAAACGTGAATGGATCAAATTTGCTGCAGCTTGTAGAGAAGGAGAAGATAATTCTAAGAGGAATCCAATTGCCAAAGTAAGTAGATAGTGCAACAGAAGTTTTTGCTGACAAGGAAGTTTTTTAAGGACAGGCTGATAAAAGCAGAGATATCTAAAAATGTATTTGCTTAGATTAGTCAAAGCAAGGGACATAGAATAAAAGAAAGATGATGCAATATTTCCAGCTCTGCTGAGACAGTCTCACAGGGTGAACCCATGTGGTTGCTGAGGAGTGACCAAAGGCTTTCTAGGACATTGCCATCAGTCTACTTCCTGGACTGCCCCAATCACAGTCTCTTCGTGTACAGCATCTATGTAGTAGATCACGATATTTTCCTTTACTCTCTGATCCTAAGAAACCTCTGAGCAGAAGGATAGCACCTGACTTCTGTGGGCAACAGAGCAAAGAAGATGACCTCTCACCATGACCATGCCCTTACTGAGGTCCAGCCACAGGGGGATGCTCTTTGAAGCTTCTCTCTTCACTTCTCTGCCAGAAGATTTAAGAGAAATAGAAATCATGTCCAGCACTTAAGGGGAGATGGATCTCTGGGCTGACTGTTTTGTAGAACCTTCCATTGGTTCTGTCAATGGAACCCTGTGATTTGTGGTTGAAAAATTGAAATTATATAGCACTTTTTACAGGAACTAGCAATAGGATAAAAAGCCCTGCAGGTGTCCTCAGTAAACTGGAATAAATTATTATTATCTATTATTGTAGATCCGATCAGACTGTGAAGAAAACCATCCAATCACATACAGCATCTCTGGAGTTGGAATTGATCGTGCCCCCTACGGAATATTTGTTGTTAACCCAAGAACAGGAGAAATTAATATAACATCAATAGTGGATAGGGAAGTAACACCAGTATTTGTTGTAAGTACTCCCCTTTTTCTTTTACCTTTATAATGATAGATCCAGGGTGGGGCAGGGACAGCAGAAGTAGACAAATTCATTTGTTTCAGGTTGTTACTTTGCTTACTTCACTTTTGTTTTTAAAATGAGTAAACCTCTTTACCTAGATACGCTGCTTTGCTAAACACTCAGTGACGGGTATAGATTTGGAACCACCTCTTGAACTTCGAGTCAGAGTTCTGGATATAAACGATAACCCTCCAATATTTGCACAAACTGTTTTTACAGGATCTATTGAAGAATGCAGTATGGACAGTAAGTAATTATGTTATGCTTATTACAGTATAGGTAGTGAAGCTCCCAAAAGACAGTTAATATAAGCCTGGAGCGTTCATTCTAGTACTTCTTAGGTAATGACATAAAATAGCCAAGGCTATTGCAGAGAAAGGAGCAGCACACACTTCTCCATATGCTGTTTGGGCTGAGGCCCAAGCTTATAGCCTAAAATTAATTAGTGATGATTCCTTTTCTCCCACACACAAACACTGAATAGACCAGTTTCTAACCATACCACCATGCAAATTTTTTCACATGTGAAAATTTAAAATAAATCAGTTCATTCCTTCTCATTACAAAAACTTAGCATTACACCTACACTTATTTCCTTTAAGGGGATATAAAATATAGTTTTTCCCCACTTTTTCTATTTCAAATATTTGTATTTGCAGCCTATTGCAGTTGATGTAGAATATTACTAAACAAACCCTTACTTAAGCTACTAAAATGGTTCTTTTTGTAAAAAGTACAGCAATCCACATTAGACATGCAAATAGCACTGAGGCAATGGTGCCTAACACTCATTTTCTACTTTCCAGAAATTCTTATTTAAAACTGGAGATTCCTTACATGAATATCCACAAGCTCAGTACTTACAATTTTTGCATAGCCCCTAAATTGACTCAAAGAAATTCAGTGAAAATCTGCATTGCTCCATCTGACCTTAATTTTTAATGCATTTGGAAGTCATAATTCAGTCAGAATCAGTACTGCAAAATGAAACTTTTGGGGTTTTCTGTAAATGTCAGAGAATAAACAGCATTCAATCATTTTTATACAAGTCATAGCATTGTTTTGATGGGATTTTTGTAGGAACAAAACACATTTGGTTTTTTAATTATTATTTTTTTTTAGACACACTGGTGATGAAAATAATTGCAACAGATGCAGATGAACCTAATCACTTGAATTCAAAAATTGCCTTCAAGATAGAGAGTCAGGAACCTGCAGGTCCACCCATGTTCATTATGAATAAATATACTGGAGAACTCCATCTTGCAAATTATCTTGACAGAGAGGTAACATTTCCTGTTCCAAAGTTAAATAATATGATGTTGTGATGTACATGTGTTGGGGGAGGGCAGAAAAAAAAAAAAAAAAAAAAAAGGAGAGAAAGGTTGTGGGGTTTTACAAAAATTAAGGAAGAAACACATTTTTTTCTGTATGCTACAATAAAATGTCTAAGACAAATTCTGCATTAGGAAATGGTATCAAGACATGAATATTTATAACATTTAAGATGTAGAGGTGGTCCTTCTAATACACTCATTTCTGTTTCTGTGACAGCAACATAGTAGCTACACCCTTGTTGTGAAAGCATCAGACCGGGATGGAGCTGCCGATGGAATATCATCCCTCTGTAGCTGTAACGTTAAAGTTATTGATGTCAATGACAATTTCCCAACTCTTGCTCAAAGCTCTGTAAGTTTTTAGTACCAAAAGCAACATCACTGTTTCAAAACCCTGCTCAAAAGCCCAGTTGGTAACAGAGCCCTTACCAACCCATAGAATTCATTCACATTTGAATGCTCCACTGGATTAGAGCGGTTGTTTCCTTGAAATGTGCTCAAAATCCAACCCACTGCTTGCACACCAATTCTGATAACATACATATAGATTGTCCTTGTATGCAGAGAAGTCAGTCCTGACACTGACTTCTTTGAATTCAGAGAAATCCAGTCATTCAGATGTCCAGATCCTTGCAATACAGATTACATACATTAATACAATCTTTGCACACGTTTTCTTACAGGAAGCACAAATCCATTTTCTTTAAGCCACCTCCACAAACACTTGAGAGGATTCAGCTCTTCAGATCTGCAACCAGAATCATAATTTACCCAGAACACATGATTTTTATTAAATTGGCAGGGACTATGGGCAGGACAACCTTTTAGAGAACCTCTGCATTTAGCTTTGTTTTCGTCACATACATTTTAGTGTTTGCTGATAGACATTTATCTGTCATTCCAGTTTTCAGCAAGTATTTCAGAAAATTCACTCAGTTCAGAACTGCTACGAATACAAGCTTTGGATGCTGATGAAGAGTTTACAGACAATTGGTTAGCGGAATTTTTCTTTATATCTGGTAATGAAGATAACTGGTTTGAAATTGTTACAGATCGAGCTACAAATCAAGGAATCCTTAGAGTAATTAAGGTATGGATAAATATTGTGATTCAACTGTTGAAATTATCATTTTTATATGTTTTAATTAATTGTTAAAAAAATTAAATGAGCAGTAAAAACACTGTCACTCAACCTTCTAAAATATAAAATATTTAAATAAAATTAAACGAACTTTTATATCTAGTTCTCTGTGATTTATCTTTTAGGAACTGAATTATGAACATCTCCCGACTCATTCACTGATTATTGGTGTCAGGAACGTAGCTGCCTTCCACCACTCTGTTGCGCATGAATACCAAATGTCTGGAACACCCCTCACAATAGAAGTAAAAAATGTGATTGAACCACCAAGATTTAATCCATCTTCAGTTGTGTTTTCTGTATCAGAAAGAACAAGAGTAAATTATGTTGTGGGAACATACACAGCCATTGATGAGGACACAGGAGCTATTGCGTCAAATGTTGTGTAAGCTCTGCCTTGCTTAACTACCTCGATGGAATAATTCTGAGATATCAGGGGGATAAGGAATAGGTATTTTAAAGGGTGTTTTTAAAAAACAACTTTAAAAATGTTAATAGATTAGCAGTAGAATAATGGTAATAGAATAGCATATTCTTCCGCCCATTTTTATGCTATGATTGGTTTTGTTTCCTGACAACTTTCCTTAGCTTTGTACACAAGACAAAGAAAATACCATTTTTTCTATCAGGCTGTAAGTTAAATAAATCACAACAGATTTTTTTTTCTAACCCAAACTAAAAATATTTTTTCTTGGATCATTTGCTACAAACACGGAATTTGCTAGCGCCTCTAAAAAGCAAGCAAAGAAATCCGCCAAGAATGGAAAATACTATACAGTCAGGATGTAAGAGGTCACTACCAGCTCACTGTATATTAAAAAAAAAAAGGAAATTTATTTCTCCTGAAATTAATATTTAATTGAACCATAATTTGCTTTTTAATGTATGTAGAAATAAATACATCTGATTTACAAAGACTTGAAAAGTTTTCTTAAAACAGAAAAAAGTTAGCAAATACAGCTTCAGAATATTATAGGCAGAGCCGTAGATTTAAATACTGATATCAACAGGGTTCTAATAAAGTTTTACAGTGTCCAGAAAGATTTTATTTTTAGACTATGACACCACTTTCAAGATATAATGGACTTCTATGCATTTACTTTATTCCTAATTATTTTTCTGGTCTACATTTTTTTAAGTCTACTGGAATTCCGCTTGAACAGAGTAAAATGCAATAGGGCCTAGCACAGCCGAAAGGAAAATATTCCCAAGTGACAAGTATTCTTTGCAAAATGAATATGTAATAAATATATTTTTAACATAATGCTGACTATTTTCACTTCACCAAACACAGATATAGTATAGGACGTGATCCAGGTGCCTGGTTCAGAATCAATCAGAACACTGGTGAAATCACACTGAACAAAGTTATTAACCGGGAATCAATCTATGTAACCAATGGGCAGTACAGAGCAGAGGTTCTGGCTATCACCAGAGGTAAGAAAAAAGATTAAGTTCTCTGAAACTAAACCCTCTTTGTTTCAGATTTCTCTCATTGGTTTTTTTCTGTTTCTACTTTTCCCACCTGAACTGCATTGTTTATAGCACTGGTATTCCCTCCTGACCACGAATACCTTCTTTTTACAGGGGTTCCTCGATATACTGCTACTGGCACCATTGTGCTTTCAATACAAGACATGAATGACAATTGCCCTATTATTAATACTGAGTTACGGAAAGTATGTATGCATTCCCCATCAGTGATTATCACAGCAAAGAATATGGATGGTGGGGTATATGGTGCCCCCTTTACATTCAGCATACATGGTGCACCTCAAACTACATGGATTATCAGATCAATAAATGGTAAGCTAACCCACATCTTATTACAGAATAAACCATAGTAAAAGTTCTTTCCTAAAATAGTAGATTAAGATAATCTTTTAATAAAAAAAAAATCTGTTATTAACATCTATTCTAAACTCACTTGAATGCGATTTTAAGCTTATCAGGATTCACAAATTTACTCTGTATTTGCATATATATGTGTGTGTATACATATATACGTACATACATATATACACCTCATATTAGCACTAGAATCAGAATCATTACATGTGTTTTAGATGGCTATCATCTTTTAAAGGAAATTAAAAACATACTGGTAAAAATAGACCAGTAAAATTGTACTTTACTTGAGTGTAGATATAAGCACCGCTATTGGTCCAAATGTAATGAGGTAATTCAAAAGAATTAATTTAGATTAGACATTAGGAAAAAATTTTTCACTATGAGGGTGGTGAGACACTGACACAGGTTGCCCAGAAAATCTGTGGGAGCCCCATCCCTGGCAGTGTTCAAGGCCAGGTTGGATGGGGCTTTGAGCACCTGGTCTAGTGGAAGATATACCTGCTTATGACAGAGTGGGGGCAACTGATCTTTAAGGTCCCTTCCAACCCAAAACATTCTGTGATTCTACGATTCTGTAATTTGATACGCTTTTATTGCTATATTATCAAAAAATTCTAAGCATATGACAAAACTCTCAATTTTTTATTAAAGTTATTCATTGGTAGAGCTTTACTTTTATGAGAGGCATATGAAAATGGCAAATGAAGATAACAGCTTTTGCAATTTATTGTACAAATTGTTCTTAACTTTTATTTCTAAGAAAAACATGTTAATAAGTGCTCAGTGAAGCTTTTGCAGTTTCTTTCAATAGGACATGACTATATTATTAAATGACAGAATTCGCATAACTTACTGTAGGCATAGAAGACTATATTAAATCGTAAATATCACAATTACAACTACTTTTGTCTCCTATTTGTCCTAAACAGATGCAAATACGTAACTTTAAATATTTTAAAACTACTGAAAAAAACTGTCTGAAAACACAATTAAATTCCTTGTAAGAGAAACAAAAAAGTATCAAAATTGCAATTTTTATTTTCAGCTTTATGCAAATAAAAGCCAGTAAAAGCAGCAGTAGACATAAAAAGGCGCATTTGCCTCTTTTATATTTCTCATGGTAAAAAGTGATGACAAGACTGATCTGGTTCAGGTTTTCAAAAAACTAGCATAGATGAATATCATAAATTTGAGCTTTGAATGGGTACTGTAGACACATGAGGAACAGCAGATCTTAGAATAGCAGCACTTCACAAAGTTCTATGAACATTACTTAAAAAAATCATTATTCAATTGTACAGTATTTGTAGTCAATACCTCAATCTAAATATTTGTCTCTTTCTTTTTTCCCCAAAAGCTTCCTCTGCAGAACTAATGACTCAGAACATTGACTTTTACATTTATAGGATCTATGTCAGCGTAAGAGATAGCCAAGGCCGACGCTGCCTTAAACCACATGTAATTCCTGTGCAAGCTTGTCAGTGTGATAGTCGTAATTACTGCACCAGTGGGGCCACAAAAATAATTATCATCGGTGGTGGCAGTAGCGGTGGTGGTGGCAGTGACGCTGGTGGTAGCAGTGACAATGAAAGAGGCCAGGAAGGTGAAGGACAGGGACAAGAAGGTGGTGGTAATGGTCAGACTGGACCTGAAGGAGGATATACTGAGGACCACACAAACTGGCAGACTTACACTGGTGACTATGACACTGACGGATATACTGCAGCCACCGATGATGGTTATGGTGGAGATGGAAACTATGGCAGAAATCTCGACTCTTCTACCACACTTAGCGGTGCTGCCATTGGCCTGATGTTCCTTGGTGGATTAATATTTGTTCGTAAGTATAAAATTGAAAAAAAAATGGTATTTATTTTCTAAAAGGTGTATTTTTTTAATTCTTCTAAAATGCAGTGACTTTTCTGGTTGGTTGCTAACCTATTAGCTCCCATGGGCCATTTGACAGAGAAAAAATTGTCTCATAAATTATAATTTCTACATATTTATATTCTGCATATTTATATACATACTTTATTCAGACATAACTATTTCTTTCCTAACAATTAGGATTTTATTCCTAAGGTGTTGCCCAGATACACTAGGCCGAGTAAAAATGTATAGCAGAAGATACAGATCTGGGGCAAGAGCTGCCCCTGAAACTTACAATTTACCCTTTGCAATTTGTACCTCAGTTACGTTACTAAAAGAAATGGACAAGTATCAGCTCCAAGTAGGGTGTGAAAAGATACAAAGAACAAGCTTCTTTTGAACTCAGACCCAGCATTTCAGTGGTAGTACAATAAATTTAATAATCTTACATTTTGAACTTTTTGGCTGTTGCTACCAAACACTGCATCTATTAAAAACGAGTAGCATTTGTGACAACAGATTCAAAACAGATCATTCATTCACATGTCCTAGTATTTTTGAAGAAATATAAGTTTAGGGATAAGATTACTCAAGTTAGTCTTTATGAAAAAAATTTACTTTTCAGACCACCACAATCAGATGTGTTCACCTTTCTTTCATGGCCTGAGCATCAAGCAATTAACATCCAAAATTTCCCAGTGCAGAAATACTGATTATAAAACCAGAGGAAACTGATTTTTTTCCCCTGATTTTTTGAACAGCGTGGTTGAGTTTTGATTTTTGATTAGTAGGAATCAACTAACACAAAATTTTGAAGCTGCAAGAGGCTGTTTTGTTCATCTTTCCCAGGTGATTAATGTTACAGGACAGTCTGTCTTTCTGCCTTTGGAAATTTCTCGTAGCTGGTAGTCTAGAGTACGTATGTCCTTAGTCATGCAGTGTGGAGTAGTACTTTGTACGCTGTGTAGCCCTTTCCTCTTTTCTCTTCAGTTCACTTTGATGTTAAACTGGGAGCTTTAGATGCTCTGCTTAGTCTAGCTTAGGTAATTGCCTCCACTTCCTCTGCAGTAGTACAAGGTTATTAGTTATCTAGGTTAAGGACCTAAAGACAGACAAATTTAATATTGCAGTGCCTTTCTAAAATAAACAATGTTTTCAGTGTTGGCATTTAAAGCATTCAGCAATTTCCAACACAGAGTCCTTGAAACAACTAAGCATAATACAGCACACTGGGAAAACTGATTCATTCTTTGTAATCATTTCTTAAAGCTAGAGGTTTCAGATTTGCCTTTACTGTTTTTTTCAAATCAAGTATTATATGTAAGTGATGCAAAAAATACAACTGGACCCATAGCCAAAGATCATTGCAGTCAAATGGACCCACCTTCACTGATTCTTCTATGTCTATTATAGCTAATGCATATTTCTTTTCGATTACAATATCTGAAGAGACAATTGCATTCTTATATATCAAGAATGAATATCACTGAATGCTATACAGAGCACAGCTTGTTCTATTAAATTTTCATATGCATGCAACTTACATTCATTCTCCTGAGACAGATCAAAGACTGTTCCAAGGTGCATAGTAACAGCCCTACTTTGCTTTGCTATAAATGAAGGTACAAATTATTCTGAATTCCCAGATACATACATTTCCAAAAGCAGCTAATGATTCTGAAAGCCAGACTTGGAGGCTGCTTTGGTTTGAAACATTTTAAAAGACACATTTTCAAAAGTTCTTGAGCACCTGCCCTCTGGGAAAAGCAGCTATTCCTGTGAGGAAGAGATGTCCTAAATACCTGTTTCCTGTTTCTGTCATATTAAGTGATTCCAATTTTGATGTCAATGAGCGATTGTTGTGGATGTGGACCTGGTGCTGCAGGTGGAGTTGGAACTGGATTTGAGCCTGTACCTGAATGCACAGAAGGGGCAATTCATCCGTGGGGAATAGAAGGTGCCCAGCCTGAAGACAGGGTCAGTACATCCCGTGTTTTTAAAACCTGCAGTAGCTTGTATTTATAGAAAAGACTGCATTTGATTAGAAGCATGAAAGTGATCATAGTACCACGTTGTCATCTAGAAGAAGTCAGGCAGATACAAAAAGTGATTCTTAATTAACATTTGGAGATGGAGTTTGTGTGGTCTAAGTTGCACTCAGTAAGCTTGGCCCAACAGTTTGGTGATACTTATTCCCTCACCTGAAACACAATGACTAGCAATCTTAATCAGTGCAAAGTAGGACAAGAAACAGAAACCATCCTCACTAATCATCTTTTACATTAACAATGAAAAAAACTTGAAATCTTTTTTTCGGGTTTTTTTTCATTTTTTTTTAATGGGGATGGCAACTGACAGCTACTGTTAACAGTTTAGACTGCTAATTTCTTAACGTGCTTCACAACATTTTGGTCTTCGTATGAAAATTTGAAAGTCATCATTCAAGGAGTCAAAATATTGTTTTCCAGGATGTCTCACACATTCTTGCCCCAACAACTGCTGCAGGAGGTGATTTTGGCGAACCCTCTGGTAAGCAGATCCTAAAGTTTTCTGTGTGAGTTGTCATAAAGCTATCTTTCAGAACTTCACATCTTCTGATTCATAGAGTACTTTGGTTTCACAGATATAACCCAACCCTTCTAATCATACATCTGCAGATAGTCAAACCGATGCTAGTAGGACTTCCAGTATGAATAAAAAATATGAGGTTTGAGTTTTGAGCAGATTCACTTCTGGAAACTACATTTATTTCGAAATATCTGCCAAGGCTTTCAAATCTTGGGCAATTTATCATTCCAGCTAGTGAACGGAGGGACTTCTCAAGGCAGCAGTACTAAAGTATTTGTACTAAAGTACAAATCAATCTTGAGCACAGAAGAAGGAAATTTTCCTTCGTAACTTGGTGGTGAAAGGTTCAGCACTTCAGTTCTCAGTTTTCTGGCTCTGCTTCCCACACGAGAATAGGACCTGCCAAGCAGCCAGTTAATTACTGACCATTTGTGCACTAGCCTAGACAGAAAGCTGGTACATAACACAATAAATTCATACTTCTGAGATAAAGTTTCCCCAGGGATTCAATGGCCATAGAGAATAAGACAAGCTGAGCAGTGTCACTTCCTCTTTTTCCCCATTCCTTGCTCCACAACAGGAAGGAAGGATGCTGGCACAGATCCATTTTCACTAGCTTCTGACAGGAAGACATCACTCTGCAAAACACCTTCTGTAATGGCTATTGATTAATAAAAAATGTTCTCATGCGTGAGGTAAAATCAAAAGGGAACATTTGGGGGCATAAACATGAACCAAGAGTCTTCGTTCTCAGGGAAGTTCTGCTGCCATTGAAAAGTTTAAGACTCACACATCTCATTTACTTTATTTCCACTCTTCAGCACTATTATGGTGAAAGCCCCTGGTTCAAATACTATAGACTCAGACTAACGAGATTAAATGAAGAAAACCCCCAAAAATTTAGCCTGTGTTTCTTAATATAATCCTAGCCAAGACTACTGTATGCAATTGGCTTATTACATGATGATATTTAAGACTGCTCATTCCTTGTTATCATATATGAAAAAGTCCTGTGAAAGTATGATTTTATAATTTATCGGAAAGATCATTTTCATTCTGCATCTTGAACACTGGTGGTAATTATGATCTGTCGTTGTTCTCCCAAATCCTCCTTAACAATCTATTGACTAGAAAATGTGCAGAGTTACAAAGGTATTTCTTTTGGAACAGAGTTTAAGGCAAAACAATTTTAACCCAAAAGTGATCATAAATATACATTTATGTATTTGCATAAATACCACAAGCATTAACTGATTTTCTAATGCAAATTCCAAGATGGCATAAATATACATCAGACACAGGAATCTCCAGTCAATTACTCAAGTAAACCATTGATTTTCTAAAGCACATATGCACATGCTGCCTAGCCTCAGGAATAAAATCAATGTCTTAGATGTCTTCTAATATTCAATTTTTAATTGCAGTTTCAATGTTTGGCACTTGCACATGGATCTGTGACTAAAATTAGTCTAAAATACCTTTAGAAACTCAGTAGTGTCAGTAGTGTACTGTTTTTAAAAACAGCTGCCAAATTCTGTGTAAATTTTCACAGAGCACAGGAAAGATAACTTCTTCTGTTTTCAGACATATATACAAACACATATGGAGGAGGAGGAGTAGTAGCTTCTGGTGTCGAAGAAACTACAGGGGTTGGCTATGGCACTGGTACTGGTTACGGAACAGCTGGAGGAATTTCTGGAGCAGGTGAAGTAAAAGGATCAATTGGAGGAACAATTAAAGAGTATCGAGAAGGAGGGGTGAACATGGCCTTCCTAGACAACTACTTCTCTGAGGTAATTGCCTGATCTTCTTTGCGGTATATCTGTGAGACTACTGTTAGATTCTCCTCTCCAACTTACATGGTGAAAATCCAAGATAACTCCACTCAGACTGAAACTTCCATGACATGAGACTGGTGTGAGAACAAAGCTGACCATACTAGTAGGAAAAACTATGACACTTAGGAGCACCGCTTTTGAGTGGCTGCCATGGTAGGTTTGATTGTTCAATGGCCTTTTCGTAAAACTGATGGACACACTTCAGGTATGGATAGCAAGCAAATAAATTATTGCAGCTTCATAATAGACCACCAAATTTATATATTTGTCATATTTTTCAGTGTAGAGTTCAATAATAACTTTGTGAAATTGTTCACATATGTTTCCTCTACAGCTTGTTTAATAAAGTCACTTTAATCATTAAAGAACTGCCAACGTCAGTTCACTTTCTTCCTTATTTTTAACTGGCATTTCTGTTCCTAAAATACTTATTAACTGCAAGTGGCACAAATATGCAGCTCTGTAATTGGCAACAAATTAATTAGCCTTTAAATATGGGATTAAAAAATGCTATGATGTTTACACAATTAATGGATTAATGGGATATATTTTCATAATTATCATGAACATGCATAAATACTATGATTGCATATGCCACCAAAATATTGATTAATATGTAAGGATTGCTGCTTCAAAGTCTCGAGCATGGGCTTCTTCCAGACCACAGTCTGCCTGCCTAGCCTGGGAGCCCTACATATTAATTGTCTGCCAGCCATAGGCCTCTACAGATTATTCCTGCTGACTATCTCAGCCTCCACTCTGTCTCTCCCTCACAGGCCACCCCTTCTGTCCTTCCCTGCTTCCTGTAACTTGACCCCACACTCATTTTAAGTCCTCCTCTTTCCTGCCTGATCCCTCTGTACTCACCACCCCACCATCACCAATGCCATCCCAAATCAGTGATTTCCATCCTGCTCAAAATGGATTTCCTCTCTAGGCTCACAAAACTCTCTCCACTGTGGGCAACGCTCCATCTCATCCCCTTTGTTCTGGCCTCTCTGCTGCTCCTCTTGCCATCCTGCTTTGCTCCTTTTCCTACCACTTCATTCAGATATTGCTGCCCAAACAGCAGATTTGTTTCCCTGTCTCAATCTTTCCCTTCACCCCACACTCAAGCTCACTGAAAACAGACCAAATTTGAGATGCCAAGTGTTTGCAGGAACACAAATAAAACAACACTAACATTTGAATAGAACTTATTTCAAGGTTACAAAGATGTTGATTATATAATTTGTTCTGCTGATGTCCCATTTTTCAAGTCAGTTGGGCCTTACTGTGTTTAGGGAAACCTTACTGTGGTTTGAGTCTTCACGGTTAAAAACCTGGTAAAAAGCCACTCTCTTCTTTTCTGTTTCTTTATTTGTTTGCAAACTACAGAAAGCATTTGTGTATGCAGATGAAGATGAAGGTCGGCCAGCAAATGACTGCCTATTAATATATGACCATGAAGGAGTCGGTACTCCTGTTGGCTCTGTGGGTTGCTGCAGCTTTATTGGAGAAGATACAGATGAAACATATTTGGATACATTAGGACCAAAATTCAAGACCTTGGCAGAGATCTGTCTGGGCAAAGAGATCGAACCATTCCCTGATGTCAATCCACCCTGGCCATGCGTTAACGTCACCTTTCCCAACCCTGAAAGTGATCTAAATCTCCCCCCACCTGGAACCACCATCATTGTCAATGGAGGTGCACCCATGCCTCCTCCAGTTGGCACTACAACGGTTGTTACTGAAAACACCTACACATCTGGGTCAACCATACAGCACTCAAGGCCAATGCCGGATCCTTTGCTCCACGGCAACATGACGGTGACTGAGACCTACACCTCCGGCTCCCCCTCAATTTGCATTGACCCTCTGCGTGCATCCAATGTTGTTGTAACAGAAAGGGTTGTCGGTCCTGCATCTGCTTCTGATTTGCGCGGCATGCTAGATATCCCTGATCTCACAGATGGGTCCAACGTTATTGTCACAGAAAGATTAATCGCGCCTAACTCCCGGCTCCCGACCTCTCTGAGCATTCCCGATTTGGTAGATGGGTCAAATGTGGTAGTGACAGAAAGAGTGTTCAGGCCTGCCTCTGGCATGCCAGGCAGCTTAATAAATATTCCCTCAGAATTAACAAATGCCCACAACATGATGGTCACTGAGAGGGTAGTATCAGGGTCTGGGATGAGTAGCATGGGGGGAGCAAATCTGGGGAGCATGAGTAGCACAAGTCAGATGCTCAGTGCTGACTCTCACCTTGGCCAAGCAATGGGCACAGCATCCCCCAGCACCTCCCGGAGAAGAGTGACAAAGTACAGCAGCATGCAATACTCCAGTCAGTAAGGTCTCTGCCAGCACCCCTTCCTGCTGAAATCACCATTTGCACCAACACTCATTAGCTGCCACCCACCAAGAATATAGTTATTATTTATAACCAGGAAATAGCACTAAAATTTCAGGATTCCTACCTGTGTAAGGATCTCTGAAGGATGCTCCATCTCAAGGTCAAACACAGGGTTTTGTCAGTGAAGGGAAAGTTGAAGTTAGCTTTAAATTTACTTCTCTCTCTCCACATAGACTACAAGCGTACAAACAGATATTTCTGGTTTTGGAGGGAGATTGATTAACTGAATGGAGCAGTGGGAGGGGCTCCTTGTATGCATACAGTATCAGTATGAATTTATGTCATATAAAAGAATGTTAAAATACTGTACTGCTGAGTGCTCTCCCACAATAAGCAGATTTGGGTTAATAGCCCCTCACTGACAAGACAGAAAAAGAATGTAACTTATAATTAGCTCAAGACTAAATAAGCACTTTCAAATGCATCATTTTACATTGCATGTTATTCAAGAAGTGGTGTAAAATGGCACTTACAACCATTTCTCCCATCACCAACAATAGTTATAAATAATAATCATATAAACACAACGCATTTTCATTGCTTTCTGAAGTTCTCAGTAAAACAAACACTCTGCCATGGCCTGCCATGATACTATTCTCATGGAGAGGAGTGTGACCAGCAAATCACTGAAGCTGGCACTGCTATGTTGACACTGCCACCCAGGAAGATGTTGGCTTCACCTCTTCTCCATTACTGTTACAGCTTTACTTAAATCTAAAAGGACTTCAGTGACAACCAGGAGATCTTAGTCAGATTTTTGTGTCAAACTCCGACTACCATTTAAATCTCCAATGTCAGGTTATATTAAGAGGGCTATAATATACTGTGCCAATCCTCTTTTCAAATACTGACAATAAAATAAAGTCTTAGAAGCTTTGTGATGTGGGGAAGGAAATAGCAAGTATTGTATCACTGACAATGGTAGCTAAAGTCCTTCAGGAAAAGAAAAAGCACTTAGGAGCAATATAAATTTGCTAATAAGCCATGTGGAGAATTTTTATTTCATATGTCAATGTATTTTGCATTGATATTTTGAAAGTTTATTTGAATGTGTTAATTGAAAAAGTCTTTATGATACTATAATCTTAATTAAATCTGGCTTTTATTTTCCCACAAAAACAGCTCTAGTGGACTCTGTTATTCTAATAATACCTTTAAGTGTCTTAGAATATGATTTGAAGGAGTACTGAAATATAGTATCTTGTGTATCATATGTAAAGTAATCATAGTTATCATCATAGTTATCATATGTAAAGTAACCATAACATCTCTTAGGTGTAAATACAATAGAGCTATACAGACGGACTAGCTTTTTTTGCTAGACCAACAAATCCATAGTTTCCCCTCAAATTTTCCTTCTTCAGCTTTGATGGATGGGTTAATGAAAAGGTTAAGGCTTGTCTGTGAACTTCTCGCTCTGTAAAGCGGAAAAGAAACTTTCGGTTGCATATCCAGCTTACCTTATCTAAGAAGAACTGGGAGACAAGTTTCTGAGTCAGACACCAGGAAAAGGCTTTTTGAAAGATGCTTTCAGAAATACGACTAGATCCACTGTCAAAGACAACCTGCAGTGCCCTTTGAGTCAATGCCACTGCTATTAACACTAGCAATCCCCAGGAGTCATGATGAAATCCAGTGCTACCTCGAGAAAGGGTCCTTTCCAAGGCTTCAAGTTCTTTATAAGTCAGTTGCACTAGATGCTCTTCCCATATCTGAAGTATTGCTATTTTTATTTCATCCTGTAGCCTCATTATCTTAGGTATCACTAAAATTGCATTGACTTCAGTGGTATTAGTCTTTCCCATATGTTATGTTATCATTCACTAGCTGTAAGTGTGGTTTCTGGAACTATTTGTTAAAGAAAATAGGTATTAATACATAAACCTGCATCCTGGGGAATTTGTGCTGAAATTCACTAAAATGCTGACAAGCTCTTTTATTTTGCTATCCACCTATTTACATAAAAAAAGCAAATATTTGAAACAACTATGACCCTCTGGACATTTAGAAAAACCACACAATAGAGTCAAAGCCTGCTAGAGATATTTTTTTAAAGTAAAAAAAAAAAAAAAGAGTCTTGTGTAAATATTTCCATAATCATCTATGCAAATCAGAAATATTTTTCCTAATTGTGATTCAAAAGTAATAAAAGTAGTCCTTGGGATCACATGCTGAATTCTTTGTGGCCCTCTTGAACAGGGATACTGTGTGAAGTATGAGTGTCTGAACTAACTGGTCTCTTGTATGTCTAGAAATACAAAGGGTAGAAATTAATGGAGAAAAAAAGTTGTTTCAAAGGACAGATTTTGGTTATGTAGTGATTGTCTACGTCCAGCACTATCTTTTACCACCTTATTAAAGATCAATAGCTTGTTATTTAATGCAATTTCTTGAAATATTTCTAGCATTTTTTAATATTGGTTTCTCACATCGAACAGCAATCACATCATCCCTCAGCACATTTCCAGTGCATCTCTGCATATTAATTTCTATTGCTGCCTAATTTTTACAAACTTTCTTAAAATTTCTTTCTCAGTGAGGTGTGGATATCTTTAGGTTACTACAAATTCTGGATGAAAAATGTATACGAAGATGTGAACAAATATTTGATATTAAAAAATCTGTGTGAATCCTTTTTCTAGCTTTATTATTAAAAATTAGCAAATAGTTTTATCCTGAATAGTAGATATTAGTTTTGTTTCTTTTCCTTCAGTTGTAAGTTAGAAGCCTACTTGCTGTCTACCTTTAATCATATCATTTAACAAAGAAGAATGAGTGGTTTTCAGGAAAGAAAGACAACTTTGAGTAGTGACTATCAATCCTGCTCTAAACCATTCAAGCAAAAGCTCTTATTAAAGTGTCGGCAGCATGCAACACCAAGTCTATGGCTTCCTTGTTTTTCACTTGGGTTTTGTGGAGCAGAGTCCTGCAGTTTTACACAGGCTCATGCAGTTTTACACAGGCTCTTTGAGATCTTGGCATCATGAAAAGTATACTGCCATGGAAGAAAATAGAGCCACAAGGTGAGGGTCTCATTAGATTTCTATCTTGGGAACACTGTCTGAATTTGAACTGCAGGTTTCAATTCTTTTTACTCTTTCTTGATTTAGTAGTACTAAATAGCACATTTAAACTGTTGTAGGCAGCATCTACTATGTGCAATATTAAAAGAACACATAATTTAAGTAAAAATAAACAAAACCAAGACTATTATTTTGCTTGAATTGACATAACAGTGTAATTCAAATGCTTCTCACTATTGAGTAACCAAATGCATTATTTTCATTTTTCATTCTATTTAAACTATCATTAATATTACAGTGTTATTGTGTTTTCATAAATAAAAATATTACAGCTTTGTTTGTAATAATTTCTGAATGGCGCTGAGAAAATACAATAAATAATCATTTGGAATGTCATGTTTTAAGTAGAGTGACTCAGGATTATTTTTTTCCCCATTTATCAGTAGGAAACTTAGTTTCCATAAAAACTGTTAGTTCGTACAAGAAAATTCTGGGTTTAATTTTCTTTTGTAAAGAGAAAAATCATTAAACAGAAGGTCTTGATTTAGAAAGTCAGGGCATTCCAGGGTGAAACTCTTTCATGTGTCGAATTGACTAAGATACTTTGGTTTAGGTTGTAAAGCAGAAACTTGTATCAGGTCTCACAAGAATTCTAGTACAATTTCCTCAAGCCATCATTCTCTGCGATGTTCTCTCTTTTTAGACGCTCTTTGCTGTGCTACAGTTGTATTGCCTCAGAAGAGCTATAGATTAATGCTGGAGCACAAGCCATAGAGAGGAAAGAGAGCACAAGACACTTGAATTACAGTATTTGGGCAGCATAGGTATTGCAGGTACATTCAGTGCATAGAGGTCAAGATGAGCTGAACTAAGGAAAACCACTTTGGTCCTAAAAGTAAAAACTGAACATTTTGATTTTTCTGAATCAAATTTCCTTTTAATATTCCAGGCCAGTATTGATTAAAATTTTTTTTTTTTTACAGATATTTTCCAAAAAGGTTTATCTGAATTCAGTAAAAGAGTAAATATTTGATTCAAATCTTTAATGAATGAGTCAAAATATGGGTAAGCTAAATAGTAATTTTGTATCTGCAGGCTCTGATCTTACAGTGATCCAGTACCAAAGATCTGGGCAAGGGTCTGTCCATGTGCCAGTCAATGCAGGCTCAGGTTGTCAGGGAGGTGAATTAACTTATGACTCAAGAAACTAAGATCTCCTCAGTACACGTTATAAGAACTGGGTAAGTTGTTTAATTTTTCTGTTTTCAATAAATTGTCTTTGAAAAGTGGAATGGCAATTTAATCTCTTCCTCTTGGGAATATGATGATAAATTTGTCCATGTTTGTAAGATGTTGAGGTGTTAAGGTGTTTTGGAAATACAAACAAACACACTGTGAGCAGTGTGCCTGTAGCATGCATACAGAGGACAGTTCTCAAGTCTCTGATGCTGAATGTCTATTAAAATAAATGCCTTTTGACTGTAAAATCCACTCTAGATCAATCATTCATATATAAATAACTGCTACTGGACATGCAAAGTTTATTAATAATAATAGGAAAGTAATGCTTTTCTTGTGTTGTTTCTGGGTTTGTATATCTGACTTGATTTCTTTAGTTAATATATTACTGAATAAAAATTACCATGGTAGGCTCTAGGTGCACCATCAACAGGCTGATCAAGGGACTAGAGAAATTCAAGCATTAACAGTTTTATAACTACAAAGTAGCCTCATCTGGGTGAGTACTAGGGGATGGAGAGCAAACAATGGTCAGGCTTGAACATGCTTTCTAATGGCATCTCCCATTGTCATTGTCAGAGGCAGAATGAAAAGAAATACACTCATTTTCCATTTAAGTCTTCTCAGTCATGCTCCACTGCCATGCAATGGGTGCTTTCAATTTTATTATGCCCAGATCTGGAAAATGAGCAAGAGTATTGCCACTGATTGCAAATAGCTTTCTCTATCACCTTCAAGACGTTGCCTAGTCTCAGTTCTAGGAGATTGTATGGGATTTGCACTTTTTATAGAGGAAATGTCTGAAAGCATCTGAAATAGGCAAATCTTAATGGAAAGTAGTCAGCCTTAACACCAATATTAACCATTATGGTTTGCACTTTCTTACGTTCATAGCTGCGTAACCATTAGAAAAAAAAATGAATGCAGCCCTTGGGTCATTGGGGATTTTTGCTTTTTGCCATCAAAATTAGAATGTATTTTGATTCAGCAGAGCATCAGTAGTCTCAAGGTGATGGGATACACATCCTGTAACCTCCCACAATGAAACATTCATGTCCACAGCCCGCTCTGACAGAAGTCTCACCAGTCGCAGCTCTTCTTTTGTTCTATCACCATTTGTGATTCACAGAGTATCTCTGTAATTGTTTTTATCAATACAATTTCTTCAAAAGGAAAATATCACCAGCGTGTGTGAAAAATACTTTGGCACCATCCTTAACATTTCATTTCTCTAAGAAAAGCCTGTGTAGACATTTTTAACAGGTGCATAAATCCACTGAAGAATAAAAATGACAGTTTAATATGTGACAGACTTGCAGCACCTTACAGTACTTTATATGTGTGCATTTCAGCGTAATACATCACAAGCTGCACCATAGCAGATACCATAAATGTTGCAGATAAAATCATCCACAAAAGTTTCATCTCAAAAGTTCCACTAGCTTCATAATGTACACCATGAGCTAAGAGCTTGCAGGGCAAAGTTAGCATGTAGAATCACAGAATCATAGAATAGTCAGGGTTGGAAAGGACCTTAAGATCATCAAGTTCCAAGCCCCTGCCATGGGCAGGGACACCTCCCACTAAAACATGTCACCCAAGGCTCTGTCCAACCTGGCCCTGAACACCGCCAGGGATGGAACATTCACAACTTCCCTGGGCAACC